>BDUI01053544.1:4738-14923 GCA_002335545.1 Apodemus speciosus | reverse complement strand
TTTTTTTTCCCAGGGAAAAACTCAATGAACAGAATTTCTGAGCACACTGTGATGGATTATTGTAATTATTGGGAATGATAATATTTTAATGTGACTTTCCCCCTACCTGTCAGTTGTAATCAAGGCTGCCCACTACTCTGAAACAATCTCATTTTGCTAGGTGGCTAGCCTTGTGCAGCCTATAGAATGCTTAGAATATTAATGCGCGTGAGAGACTGAATGTTCTCTGTGGTTCCCCTTTGACATGTCTTCTTTTAACCCAATGCATGCAAACGCAAACCAAGTTCATATACAATGAACTAAGTCCAATGMGTGCTTCAAGGGTAAGATTTCCTACAGGGATATTGCATTTGAACCATGGAAATCGTCATTTCTTTTCTGTCTCCATTCTTGGTACTGTGTTAATTTTTGCAGAAATAATTTCCTCTTGTGGGTGCCTCTGATTCTGAAACATATGCTAAACAGAGACTTTTCTGGACATTTAGGTGAGGGTTGCACTGTTTTTAATGGGCTTCCAAGGTTGAAAGTTATGCAGCAAAACAATGTATGTTGAAAGACACGTGTGTTTGGTTTTGATATGTACTGTGCTGGTGATTGCTCTCTTAGGATGCCCTCATGCTGTGCTAATTTTAATATTATTTCTGTATTTTTGCATGTCCTTGTATATTAACCTCAAATTTTCTTTGTGTACTTCTAGCTGTTACTTCTGTTGCTGTGGACATGTTTGGGGGATTGCATTAGAACCCTGAAATTGTGGCCACAGTTTCTCAAAAATCCTTTATCCAGAGGATTAACTCTCCCTTAACTGTTTCATAGCCATCCATGCACACGTCATCATTTACATTTCACTCAGGACCATGGTGATATAGGACAGGATGACGTTAACATTGTATGTGTTTCTTTATCACGTAGGCCATTCAGATCATTCCAGGGTACCGACTCACGGCATTGCTCACCAGTGCCGTTGGGTGCTGTGAATCCACCCGACCTCTCCTCCTGTCAGTTTTATTTCTGGAACACAAAGGTAGCTATGGCCAATTCAAATGGGCCCGAGCATGCAATTGTTTCTCTGCTAAAAATGGAGCAAATACTCTTCACCAAGGTCTACTCGGTTCTGCTCAGAGACAATTAAGGGCACAATGGACTCTACATTTAGAAGTACTATAGCCTTAGTCTTTGGATACAGGGCTCTAAGATATTAGCATTTTAAAATGAGGCTATGGTTGATATTTATGAACATCAAGACTATTAATTCTGGCAAGAGTGTTTGAATATCTATAAATCGGACACAATTGAAGAGCTGAAATTCAGATTTCCTCACACTTGCCTGCCAAGTGGCTTCAATCAGAAGTAATTTTCTCCATGAGGGCACAGGGAGCTTGGTTGTGAGCCTTTTCTGAGGAGATATTATTTGTGTCAAATTATGTGTGGTGATTTTCCTGAGGTGGACTCTGTGCCCACTAATGCATACCCAGGAGGTCCCTCTCTTCCTCCTTCCTTCCTTCCCTGGTGCTGCTAATTACACTTRGGCTTCAAGTGCCTCTTACTTACTCCTTTAACACGTTAGTTTGTGGCCACTGATTATCACTGATGCTTCCTTAAACAGACATGCAGCAGAGAGAGGAGCGAGAGCCCATCTGCAGAAATACCGTGCATTTTAAGGGAAACATCTTTCTTGGCATCTGACTTGATGGTGTTGTAAAAGAAGTGGCTAGTGATTTCGCATTTAAAAATATAGAAAAATGATATAAACCTGATATTTATTTTGGCAGGAATACAAGCTGACCATTTAATCATGGACTTGTATCTTATTTTAAATATTGGCAATGAATTCTCATGCCTTTGGAATGAATGTGCTGAAAAATCCTTTAGCTTTATATTTTGGCTTTTAAAAAAATAAATGCTGCTCAGATTCACAAAGCAATACTTAAATCTGTTTTTTAATCTTCAGATATGCAAGAAACTTATCAAATATAAGTTTTTCATAAACTTAAAATAAAAGTGAAATGCCCATTTAAAAACTGTGAGCCTATTTAAGATTAACAGCACATTAACTTGGTGTGAGGTTTACTAAGCATAAATCTGTGCTATAGTGTTGGTAATTTTTCAAACAATAGCACAAGCAGGATTTTAATACAACTATCAAAATTTAATATATAACTGGAGCTAATTTACTATTCTTTTTTAAATTATTCAGTAACATTATTGTTAATAAAAGATCTTGCAAAAATTTTATCACATCTGTTTCAATTTTAAAAATGAACCTATATATTGTTAATTTTATTTTTATAATATGCATGCATGCATGTTCTCTAGGTATGAAAGCTTTATGCTTTTCATATTGTATGCATGAACTATTCAAATATTTATTATAGGATTGAAATTTATTTTGGTAAGTAAAATTCAGACTATACATTTTCAATGAAGACTCTGACCTCCAATAGTCTGTATGATGTATTTATTGCTGTAACTTATATTAAATCAGTTATTTCACAAATTGATCCCATATGGATTACATAAAGTATGAACAATCAAAAATTTTATTTTTACTGTCTATGAAAATATCGTCCTGATTTTGTGGAAGGGGAAGATATACTTTGGGTGACAAAAGCTCAAGACTCATGTTCTGAAGTTAGCTTTTTATATGTCTGTGAAAAAATAATTAGGGGACTGTGGACTAACTACTAGCTAACACTTCTGTATATGTGTGTTTCTTGTATTTTACCCTTTGCCATTTCCCTGAGGAAATGCTTATAACTAACATATACTGATTTATACAGTAAGGCATGATGTTAAAAACCAAACGAGGTTCAAAGTGCTGCACTTTATAAACCAACAGCTTCACTTAGTGGTCTATAACCTTGTTCTGTCAGCTGAATGGCTTAGCTTTACTTTCCAGACTATAAAACTGAAAGAGCAAAAAAACACTCATACCTAACTCACTGGACGACATAATACACCATGTAAGAAAGCACGCTGGTTCTCATCCATCAAAGAAAAATGAGGTTTATTTTAAGTCTCCTTTTTACCGAACATTAAATTAAATACTTTAGACAAATACAAAGAAAGAAAGGTCATCATTAGTGTCTTCATTAGACAAGTCATTAATAAATGTATTAATGTATGTTTAAAGTGCATGTTGACAGGATAGTGATACCATGCTATTATTTTATAGATGGTGTGCAAGTTTTGTTATTAGACATAACTATTGTAAAAATATTGGTATCAGACATGAAATTATTAATAAAAGGTTAAACTAATATGAGATCCATGAAATTATCTATTTTTCAGTTCTTAAATTTAACTACAAGTTTACAATTACCAGAGTATTTAAAGTGAACATTTCTTGTTTTGAATTAAAGGAAAATAAATTCTAAAGGAAAAGTTTGGCTTGGGTCTCTCTTAATTTAAATGCATGTAATTAATTCTATTCATATAAATATTGCATGCCAGTTCAGTCCTGAGGGCATTCAATTGGTGCCAATGCTACACACCACTGGATGTAGATATGTTGTCCTACACAGAGATAAAATAATATCAAAGCAATTAGAAGAATTTATAATACTTCTCATTTGACTCTAAAAACTTGCTATGACATTTGTAAAAATAGAGACTGGGTGAGAGAAAGGCGGTGGGGGGGGACATACAGATAGAGACAGAGAGAGGCAGAGAGACAAAAACAGAGACAGAGACAGAGACAGACAGACAGACAGAGAGACAGAGACACAGACAGACACGGAGAGACAGACAGGCAGWCAGAGAGATAGAAAAAGGTGAAACCTTAATCCTAAAAGTATTTTTCCTGTCAAGACCAGGAACAGACTGACAATTAGTGCAGATTACCATAATAGTGTTCTTCGGATAAAAATGCCATATTACTTCTTTTGGAGAAAATGCCAGCTTTGACTTAGTGAAACAAGTTGGGCACTTCGATTCTTAGGTAACATGGAGTTCCCATGTCATCTGTTTCCAAGCCCCTGAACACCTGCAGCCCACCCCACCCCATTTCCTTTCAGTAAAATAAGCCCACTAATGTACTGCTCCTCACTCTCATTCTCTCTAAGAAAGTTGTATTTTTATGACTGAAAAAGTATCACATAAATACAAATTACATTTTTTCATTAGAAAACTACTTTTCATTTCAGAAAAAATTCAATTAATTGTGAATAGGGTTATGCTTTCATCAGGGAGAGAAATGTGTAATTCTTCTTCAAGTCTCAAACACATATAATGAAATCTTTTCTTGGAATCCACTTAAGATGGATTTTTAAAGGTATAGACTTTATTAAAATCTCGTTTCAATTAAAATGCATTCAATTACTGTAAATCTTTATTAAAATCGCAGGTAAAGTTGTTCAGCTGTGTAAGAGAGACTTGTGCTCTTTACCAGGCTGTTAATTCTAACAAATGAACATAACATTCAAAGGTTCGCTCAAGATAGAAATATGTATATGTTTAGAGCTCAGGGGAGGGGGAAATGTAGACTGAATTTACTTTGTGTGTAATCTCCTCAGGCATTGACTTTCTTTGCCTTCTCAACCAATGTAGTCTTTCTTTTCTTTTCTGTTAACATTTTAAAATTTACTTACTTTGTAAGTTTCCATGCAAGTGCTTAATCAATAGTGAGCATTGCACTTTCCGTATAGCCCTGCCCACTGTTTCTTATGCCATTCTCATGTGTGAATCTCCTTGGGATGACTTCCTGTAATTCTCTTTCCTCACCTCAGTAATCAAAACAACTCCACTTAAAGGATTTTTATTTCACTGCCTTCCTAGAATGTTTTTGGTACAGTGTCCCTGATTCTTTTTCAAGGGCCGCTGGAAGATGCCATCGAAGATGAGGAGGAAGAGTGCCCAGCAGAGGAGGCCGAAGTCATCGCAAAAGGAGACTTTCCGTTGGAGGAAAGCTTCCCCACAGGCTTTGAGCCAGAAAACCTGAGCTGTGAAGAAGTGGAGTTCTTTTGTAACAAAGGTAATCCTTGATGGCTGCATGTAGGCAGAATCCACTTAGGTGATTTTGTAAATTTTTATTAACTTTAGGATGAAATAATACCAATATATAATGCCATGATCTGGTAACATGGAAGGTTTTTTTAGTACAGAGTAGAGTTTATTCAGAGCATGGGGAGGGGAGCTAAGAGGGTAGCAGAGGCAGAGAAAGCTGGAGACAGTAGAGAAGTAGAGGCAGGCCATGGAGAGGCCGTGGAGCCGGGGAAGGGGAAGAGAATGGGGAAGGGGAGAGGAAGAGCAGGAAGAAGCAGGAGACCAAGAGGGCAAGAGAGTATATGGAAGATTATTGAAGAAATAAGCTCTTTTGTCATTTGAACAAACCATTTCATTTTGATAATCATCTATCTTTATATTAAAATATTTTCATACCAATTGGTAAGTTCCCTGAGTTAATTTTCTTGTTGGTTGGTTGGTCAACTAGCTATCACATTCTTGATGTTTATCAAATTTCTTCTTCTTTCAACGAGTAGTTATTGAACTCCAGTAGTGTGCATAACTCTAATACTGAATATAAGCACTGAGCAATGCAGATAGCACCTCAGCCTGAGTCTGGCTCAGTACTTCTGAAAACTGAGTACTGTGGGTGATTACTTTAACTTCCAACACTTCTCCCTCTTAGGTTATTGATAAATTCTTAGCATCATCTTTTCTTCTAGGCATACTCATTGGACACACACAAACACGCACACACACATGCATGCACATACACTCAAACACAGACATACATCACACATATACACACATAAACACACACACACACACACAAAAACACACACACAAACACACTATAATCCAAGAGTGTCCTAGAAAAGTCTCAATTTATTTCTAACCTTGAGTTTGGTAATATGGCATCACCTGGCATCATTGTTTTTCCTCAGTTTTTTCCAAAATTAATTTTTTGTTTCACATAATACTTTTATTTTTTTATTTTTACTATTTTGTTTGATCTCCCCAGTGGGGAAGGACTTCTATTTCTCCTATGGTGTCACGTGATGTCATGTATGTTGGGATGATTTTCTAGGTTTAGAACAGCTGCTTCTTCTAATTCAGCATGAAAGCATCCCAGACTGTCTGCATGTCTGTCTCCACCTGTCAATATATGTGTGTGTGTGACACGTGTGAGAAAGCATGCCATTTCAGTCAGACAGTTCAGAGAGGTGAGTGTGTGTTGATTGGACTCACAGTCTGAAATCAAGAATGCTGATATAATATCTTTAAATGGACAATGAACCCAGCTTGATGGTCTCATGTATTTATAGAATAATATAAAAGTTCCACATYGCATTCTCCCATTGATGGTATCTCAGAAACAAAGAAACTCCACTGAGTCTTGTCCCTCAATCCGGCAGAGCTCCAACCTCACTGCGATCTCCCAGAAAGCCAGCAGTGGCCTGTGACATGCTGCCTACCTCCCAGTCAGACAAAGTCGACTGAAAATTGGAGGAACAATTTCAGCTTAATATTTCCTGTAGATGTTCTGGATTCTGTGCCTGTCTCTTAAGAACATGTAGTTTAAGCAATGTATGTAACCTGCTGCGGTATTGAGGAATGTTTGTTTTTAAATTACATGCAACACTATCTTACTCTCTTTGGTTCCACAAGATTTACATGTCTATATTTATTACAAGGTATCTACATTATGGTATGGTGTCATAAGAGATAGAAAAGCTAAGGGAGAAAGGCACTGGCCCCTCTTTTCTTTGGTCTCTTATGGTTAGAGTTAAGACAGAAATTTAAATTATTAGTTATATATCTAATATAATCAAAAATAAATGCAATATGCATTATGTATTGTATACATTTTAAATTTGGGGATGATCACTGCTGAGGGTTTATGTTTAATAGAAGACTTTATTAAAGCCACAACTTTAAGTAATTTGTTGAAGGCAGGTAGAATTAGATCAATTAATTGGCTTTGTGAGGACAGCATTGATGGTCTTGAGACAATAATRCTCATCTACWCTAACACAAATCAGGATTCAAAGAATGTAATGACAGGCATTTAAGAAGGAAGGAAAACATTGAGTTACAATTGTTATTATTGTTACTTAATGTCTATGATTACTTGAGAAGTATTTGGAAATTCCTGAGATATTTTAAATGTATAACCAACAATAGCACAGACTTTGCGTTAAATAGTAAATAATATATGCATTATAAATCAATCCCTTAATGTTCAGTTTGAAACTCAAAAGTCTTCCATGGGAAAAAGAACTTAGTTTCATGTAATATTTTCATTAAAAATGCCAATGTTACTATTTCACTTTTCTGTGTCCTGTGTAATAGAAGAGAATTACATTATCTTATTCTCATAGATGATGAGTGTTGGGAATTCCTTTTGAAGTCAGTAGAAACCATTATGMAAGGAAAGCAATGCTAATGGATACTGTAYCCTCTTAATGTATAAGGGCTGCGGTCTCTCTCTGTTTCTCTSTCTCTGAGTCTCTCTCTCTCTCTCTCTCTCTCTCTCTCTCTCTCTCTCTCATATTTCCCTTTCTCTCTCTTTAATTTGTGTTGTTTAAATACAATTGGAAGAGAAATTATTCCCACTAGAAAAGCAGAACTTAATCTCTGTGTAGAAGGTTACAMTGTCTCGGTGATACAGGCTTATGCTTCCTGTGTTTTTGAAGAAGGAAGAGGTAAACCATTACAGTAGTAGAAGTTAAAGGCTTGAGCAAATAAATATTTTAACTGAAAAGGGTGGTATGAAATGTTCTCTTTAACAATAATATTTTCACGAGAACAGATTTTTTTGTACATGATTTTGATCATTTGTGTCAACTCTAAACTTGTCAGTCTGTCTCAGAAACTGAATGAGATTGTTTGAAGGTTTKTTGTCTGAAGATATTTTCATGATTCTAATCTAGCAATGATCTAATTATTTTAATGGTTTCCATAGATAAATCTTTAGATATAAGGTGTATTTCCTTAATAAACAATATTTAGTTGATGACATCATACCACAAGTGTGTGAGTACGGCGTCTCAGTTCTCCAGGCATGATATGTTTACATGTGCTTGGGGAAGAATAAGAAGAGTGCTCATAGAGAGATTGTATCTGCACCGAAATCATAGCAAGGGATTTTTCATAAAAGCCATACTGTGCTATTGTAACTATGTAGTTTTTTTAAAGAATAAGAGAAAAATCTTTGTTTTTT
The DNA here is from genome assembly GCA_002335545.1 of Apodemus speciosus. Lineage (NCBI taxonomy): Eukaryota > Metazoa > Chordata > Mammalia > Rodentia > Muridae > Apodemus > Apodemus speciosus. The sequence continues at coordinate 6,756 of BDUI01053544.1, read as the reverse complement.
AAATATCTATGAAAATGCTGCTAATTATAGGCCAAAGTTTCTACTTTTGTGATAGTCCATACCATGTAGGAAATTTTCTATGGTTAGAATGATATTATACTTTCTATTTTATTTTTTTGTCGATTTCACTTGTTTCATCAAGTTTCTAGCTAAAGGGCAAGATTTTGTGCACATCTGGAAGAAGTCATTAGTATTAAAGCTGCAGGTTCCTCTAACCTTGTGACTCAGTATTGCATAGCTCAGTCTAGTGACGGTAAAATCACATGGATGTCTCATAYGTATCTTACATTTCTTTAATATGTTAAGTTTCCAATTCCCTGAATAGATCTCAGAGATATGCTTGTTTGAATTTCAGGCCGTTAATTCTGTACAAGATTCCTAAGCCACCACTTCTCTTGTATAGTCTCTGTGTTCTTCATCATCACAAGAATGACTTGTTTACAATGAGATGCTCCTTCAAACTGGCTTGGGCTTCTTATGCATTAAAGTTTTGGACAAAGTGTAAAATGATGGCTCAGGTCATAACATCTTTTGTCCTAAGCTGTTTGGCTTCTTGCCTTTCCAGCATCTGTAACAGGAAGGAAACAAGCAAGAATTATTTCCTGGAATTTACAGATGACTAAGACATCCATACCGGGCCCATAAGTGCTACATATTTCCTGTGGTGCTGAATTATTTGCTTGAGTTATTTCACCTTCTTATCTCTGTTTAATGTAGAAAACCGAGAACGTATCTTTACACATGTGCAAAATTAAGCCTAGTGTTAATAATTAGTAAAAGCGGGATTCCTTACCATCGTATTTAAGTTTGTGAATGACTGAAGTGAAGTAAATATGTTTTGGGATACACTGTAGGAGCATGTCACAGGATGTGTGAACAGGATGTGTCAGATGGCTGTCACTGTAATGTAGTAAGTTGCTGAGCTGTGGAAAAGATATCTGCAAAAACTATGCATCAAAGCAGTTCGGTTGTCAGTAACAATGATCTGGGAAAGTTACTATTGGTTGGCATTAGGAGACAGAAAACCCAACTTCCTTTCCTAGTATTTAGATATAAATAATGGCAGAGAAATTGTTAAGTAGTGTGGACACCTGAGAGACAATGGTGAAGATCAGAGCTGACAAAAGGCTGCAAAGCAGAAATCTCTGAAGTAAGAAGAGAACATGCTGTGTGATGATGGATGTTCTCACTTATTCAAAAGTTGCTATAAGTAATATTTAGAAAAGGAAAAGATATTTTAAGTACTCTTCCTAATAGAGCCCAGGTTGCTCAGTGTTGGAGTTGGCACTAGCCGTGGAAGTAGTTATGAAATTAAATTAAATTAAAACAAAACAGATAATCAGGTTGTCAGCACCTTCCAGTCCTGTTCCACAGATAAAGTCAATGGAGCTCGATTCACACAGTAATATACATCTACAGTTACAAATGGCCAGAAAAAGGAAAAGTTTAATGGAACAAAAAGCTCATACTTTGTATGGTGGGCATTGTTGAGGACAAGAGAAAAACAGGGCAGGGTAGGGTGGTAGAGTGGCATATCTTGTTTGGGGACACACTTGACTTCATAAAGAGCGATGGGTAAGGCAAACTGGGCTTCTGGAAGCTAGCCCTCTGTGTGCACTGGAGAGGCTAGTGTTAGACAAAGCCAACGGAGGCCAGCAGGGAGCCCARGACAGGCACTTGTTGCTCCAGGAACTTGTGTTGGATCTCACCATTGTGAGTGGGATAGGGAAAGGGATGTGAAAGGAGATTGGATGCAGGGGATACCAGAGAAGAAGTACAGATGGGGACACCCTGCCTTTGCCTGGTGAAGAATGGTCTGCAGGAAATGAAGGTGGAGGCAGGAAACTGAGACATGCTCATTGGAGAAGCTGTCAAAAAATACAAATAACCCAATCAGAATCGTCCTTTTAGCCAAGAGCTTGATGAGACTCCATCTGTAGCGCATTAATATAAATTCCGCAGTAGCACTTGGTGGGTGTCTGGGRACAACCTGTGTCACCTTGCTTTTTTTYCCCCYT
>BDUI01053532.1:0-14882 GCA_002335545.1 Apodemus speciosus | reverse complement strand
AGTGCTTTTAAGTCCAAGTCTTGTTTTTCTGGTGTGTTGGGGTATCCAGGACTTGCTGTGGTTGGAGAATTAGGTTCAGATGCTGCCATATTGCCTTGATTTCTGTTAGTAACATTCCTACATTTGCCTTTTGCCATCTGTTTATCTCTGGAGTTAGTTCCTGTGGTTGGTACTGTTTGGTGTTTGAAGCTCTTGTGAGCCTGGCTTTAGTTGCTGCTGTCACAGAGGTTGACCTTGTTCCTGAGGTGGATGCTGGACAGTTTAAGCTACTGGGCTCTGAATTATCTCCTCAGCTCTGCTGGGTCGGGCCTGAGACTCCTTGCTGATTGCTGCTGGATATGCAGATGGCCTCCCACTGTCTCCTCCTGGCCTACCTAGATGCCTGCTTTTAAGAATCAGATCTTTTTTTCCACAGATCTGGGCTCGTCTGTTAGATCCTTATGGTGACCTGGGCTCCTCTGTTGGCTTTTTGTGGTGACCTGGTCAGGCCACCAGCTGCAAGATGGTGGAGGGACTTGGGACTCAGTCTAACCACGGGATTCCCTGCAGGAGTAGAACTTCCCTGGTTGGACTGCTGGAGCCTAGATGGTGGTGTTCTCAGTCCAGAGGGCTCTGTCTGGTTAGCTGTCTGAGGTGCCCTGAGGCAAGGTGGCTGGTTCTGCTGTAATCCAGGTACAGCTCACACAAATCGCCAAGTTGGTGGCCACGCAGGTCGGCAACYGTCCGCAGCTCTGATCTGAGGCAAGATGGTGGCCTTTGCAGGGCCCAGAACCTACACCTGGCTGGCCAGCAGGGCCAGCTGCTTTGCTTAACTCTTGAGCACAGATCGCTGTCTGTTGGCTGTTGAGTCCCCAGAGGTCTTAAACTTGGGGTCTCTTGGTTGCCCAAGCCAGCTTGGTGTGAGCCGGCAGTGGCAAAGATGGCGGCGGCGGCGGGGAGTGAATTTTCTTCTTAGCACTGCTTTCATTGTGTCCCTTAAGTTTAGGTATGTTGTGTCATTTTTTTTTGTTGTTGTTGAATTCCAGGAAGTCTTTAATTTCTTTATTTCTTTCCTAACTACATTATCATTGAGTAGAGAGTTGTTCAATTTCCATGGGAATGTGGGTTTTCTGTTCTTTTGTTGTTATTGAAGACCAGCCTTAGGCCATGGTGATCTGACAGGATGCATGGGATTATGTCAATCTTGTGTCATTTGAGGCTTATTTGGTGACCAGTTATATGGTCAATATTGGAGAAGGCATCATGAGATGCTGAGAAGAAGGTATATTCTTTTGTTTTAGGATGAAATGTAATGTAGATATCTGTTAAATCCATTTGGTTCATAACTTCTCTTCATTTCACTGGGTCTCTGTTTAGTTTCTGTTTCAATGACCTGTCCATTGGTGAGAGTGGGGTGTTGAAGTCTCCCCCTATTATTGTGTGGAATTCAATGTGTGTTTTGAGCTTTAGTAAGATTTCTTTTTTGAATGTGGGTGCTCTTGCATTTGGGACATAGATGTTTAGAATTGAGACTTTCTCTTGGTGGATTTTACCCTTGATGAATATGAACTGTCCTTTCCCATCTCACTTGATAACTTTTGGTTTAAAGTCTGTTTTATTGGATATTAGGATGGCAACTCCAGCTTGTTTCTTGGGATCATTTGCTTGGAAGACCTTTTTCTAACCTTTTATGCCGAGGTGGTAGTTGCTTTTGTTATTGAGGTGTGTTTCTGGTATGTAGCAAAATGCTGGATCCTGTTTGAGTATCCAGTCTGTCAGCTATGTCTTTTTATAGGTGAGTTGTGTCCATTAACAGTGAGAGATATTAAAGACAGATGATTTTTATTTCCTGTTATGTTTGTTTTTGTAGGTACCATTATGTGCATGTGGTTCTCTCCTTTTTGGATTTGTTGTGAGATAGTTAATATCTTGTTTTTTTCTTTGTACCCTTCTTGTGTTGTCGTTTTCCTTCTAGAATCCTCTGTAGGGCTGGGTATTTTTAATTTTTATATTTCAGAAAAGAAGTATACAATGAGAGATAATTCCCCCATTTCTTTGCACCCCATGTGCATCTCTATGTGTAGTCTATTGACAGATGACTTATTAGGAAGTGGCTGTTTTTAAAGAGTGTGATAGAAGCATTGATAGACTGTTTTGTTTTTATCTTAGGCTATGGGTTTTTTTTTTTTTTTGGATTGTATGAAGGAGTGCTGAACAGGAGAAGTTTATATAAAACATATATTGGGCAGCATTCTAGGAATGAAGTAATGTTCCATAAAGAATACATAGGAAATCTTGGAGAAAAATATGTAAACACTGAAATGATAGAATATCACATAGATGTATAATTATGAAGCAATGTAGAAAAACTTATGACCTGGTTTCAAGTTGATGGCTAGATCACACTTTATGGAAGAATGGAGAAAAGAAAAGATATAATGCAAGAATATCCAGTGCATGATGATATTCTACTTAGATAGTATATTTTGTAATGTAGAGAAAACCAAGAAAAAAGCGAAATTTTGTGCTGAACTCTATAGTTCAGTGTCTCCAGTTTTGCTCCTCAAATATTCTCCGATCAAATTTTCTGTTATGATTAAATTAAAAGAAGCCTTGGATGGGAAATTACTCTGCATTTTGTAGTTGAAGTACTGCATTTTGTAGTTGATACCCTTGAATCAGCATATCAATACATTTAATGGCCATCAAAAGGGGTGAGATGAAGTCAATCTATGGTAGGAAAAACTTGGATATTTATCAGAAATCATAAGATGGTAGGGGTAGTCTTCATTGAGAGTATGTATGTAGACCATGTTAAAACAAATATAGTATGTATGGTGTGTATATGTGGTATGTGTGATTATGGGTATTTGTATGTGTATACATATGAATATAGATGGAGCTATATGCTTTAATATATTATTAGGTTCACATATGTCTGGGTTAGTGTACATACAAATATGTACTTAAAATCAGTAGATAAGGTATAAATAGTCTTGAAGAATTACGGCAACTTTTCAAATGATTTTTTTCCTGATAAAAGCTTATGCACTGGCAAAATGTAAAATAATATTGTACAYCATGTGCTATATTTTTGTTCATGCACTCTATATATGCCTCCAGAAGTCAATGAAGTTTCACCTGTGCTATGATGCACATCTCACATATTTGTGTGTTTTAATTAAAATATCCATGAGTAGCATTTTCTGGATAAAGCCTAGAATAAAAATACAGATAAATTACTGCTATTTTTATTAATAAAAATGGCATGAATAAATCATGCTATGTTGAAATAAGAAACAAAAATATATAAGTTTTAATGATTCTCTTTTTGTTTCCTTGCAGATCAAATCTTTTATCATCTATTGATCTTCTGTAATATTTAGGACATCTGGATCAAGTGGTCATACCATTATGATACCCCTGTATACTGCCTGTGTTCTACAATCAAAGCTCTCTGCTGCCTCCCCACCACTAGTATTTTGACATATTCTTAAATGCACATCCCCACCATGCTTATAAAGGTGATGACAACAGTCCTTTCATCCATCCATAAATTTTGTTTTTCATTATATCTGTGGCAAATTCCTGTGTAAAATTCTCATAAGACTAAAGAGAGAAAATACACAGCCAGCAAAGTAGGTACAGAACTTGGCTTTTACATGTAGATGAGGTCTCACAGGCAATGGGAATTTGAAATTACCACAATTTGCTGTAATTTGTCAAATATCTTCTTCCTGCAAAAAACTCTTTTCACAACTTAGAGAAAACCTAACAGAAAAGTTTCGCTTACCCAAAGCTTTTACTAAATCATTGAAATTAGATGCATGTTAATTTTCACAAAGTTCTTTCATGTGTCTGTCAGGTTTGAATTCTGACATAATAAATGTATAAATGAAGCCCAAAGAAGTATATTTGTGCTGAGATTTTTGTGATAGTTCTTTTAAAACAGGGTGGAAGGAATATATCTTGAGAGATGTCTTAGTGAAAAAAATAAGGAATTCCATATGGAATTTTCTAGGAATTAATGAAAAAATAGTTTGTTTTTCTTCTTGTTTCTGCTAAAATTATAATCTCTCTTCTCCCGTACAGTATAGCCTGACCACAGTTTCCCATCCGTCCACTTTTCACAAATCCTCCACCCGCTCCTCTCTCACCATATCCACTTTCCCTCTGTTTCCCTTAAGAAAAGACCAGGCTTCCTAGATACAGCCAAACATGACAAGAAAAAGATAAAACAAAGCAAGGCAAAGCCCTCATAGTAAAGCTGCTCAAGGCAACCCAGTAGGAGGAAGAATCTCAAGAGCAGCCAAAATATTCAGGCATTGTTAGTTCCTCAAAAACACCAAGCTAACAGTCATAACATATATGCAGAGAACCTGTTGCAGACTCTTCAGGTGCCAAGTTCCTGCTTCAATCTTTGGGAGACCATATGCACCCTGCTTATTATTCTGTGAGCCATGTTTTTCTGGTGTCTTCCATCCCCTCTAACTCCTACAAACATACCCATGCTGCTAGTGAAGATACCTGATGCATATCTCTAATTTGGACTCCCTTTCAGCCTAACGTTTGGGTATGGCTCTCTTCATCTGTTCACATCTGTCCTAGGAAGAATCCTTTCTAGTAATGAATAGACAAGGCACTAATCTATAAGTATAGCAGAATATCATTAAGAAACAGATCATTAACTTTTCTGTTGGTCTTGTACAGTTTTACACAAAATATCTAGGCTACTCAGTCTCCAGTCTCTGGTTATTCAGGTAGTATACATGGGCTCCCTGTCATAGAATAGACCTAAAGTTAAACCAGACATTTGGCTACTTCCACAAGTTCTGTGGCACCATTACCCTAGACCATCTTGCAGGCAAGACAAATTGAAGGTTGAAGCTTTTCTAGATGGGATGGTAGCCATGTTTCTTTTTCTGCAGCCTGCATAGATGATTTAGCTAGAGGAAATTATGTGTTCTAGACAATAACAGATTTAAAGGATGAGACGTGTTCCCAGTCTATCAATAATAACATATGATAAAAATCACTTCAGTCTGTGAAATGTCCTCCACAACCTCAAGTAAATGAACACTTAGTTACCAGCATGCTGTGAAAGCCATGGAAAAGTAAGCTAGTAATTAGAACTTCTATATTGCCTCCATTTCAGTTCCTGGACCTACGGCCTCAATTTCCATCAATGGTGAACTGACATAGAAGTATAAACTATAATAAACTATTTTCTTTCTCTCAAAAGCTGATTTTGTTCATGCTGCTTATCAAGTTTACAGACTGCAAACTATGAGAGATGTCCATTCTTTTTTTTTTTTTTTTTTTTTTGTATAGAATAGAGTTTATTCAGGGAAGAGGATGGGAGTTAATGGTGTAGTGGAGGCAGAGAGAGAAAGAGAGAAGAGTAGAGGGAAGTGGAGGCCAGCCATTACCACGTGGAGAGAGGGGGGAGGGGAGGAGAACCCAAGAGGGGCAGAGTGGTGAGAGTACAGACAGGTAGGCTATGAGAGAGCGAGATGTCCATTCTTACATCTGTTCTATTACAGTACATTTGAGGTCTTAGCAAGAAAAATAAGAGAATGGAAGGAAATAAAGTGGATACAAACTTTAAAAAAGTCTTCATTTTTACATTTTGTAATTATATATTATGCCCTAATGTCTCTGCCACAAGGCTCCTATAGATAGGAGACATGCGCAGTCATGTTCCAGGATATAAAATTAATATACAGAATCAGTGCAGTTCTTTGTACAACAGAAAACATAAACAGAAAACCTATACTGGAATGTCATTCACAGTACTCTTAAAATAATAAAATATATATACAAAATAAGTATTACTCAAGCCATGAAAGAATTGTAATATGTAAAACTGTGAGACACTGAAGAAAGAACCAGAAACTAATATGTGGAAAGTTCTCCTGTATTAGTTTGATCTGTAATGCAGTGATAAAACACAAAATTAAAAACATGTTTGTAAGAAAAAGTGTTTCTGGCTTTCACCTCCACATTTCAGTCTATTATTATGGAAAGTAAGGGCAGGAATCAAGAAAAGTTCCTGGAGTTAGGATATAAAGTTGAAACTCTGGTGTTGGACTGCTTAATAACTTGCTTTCCATGAATATTTCAGCTTTCATTGATGGGCAACCTAGAACCTTCTGCTCAGAAAAACCATGAATCAAGAAAATATTCCTACAGAAATCATAACAGTATACACAGGACATACTCAAATTCAATCAAGACAGAAATGTTATCATGGTTGGGAGCAGACGCAAATTCCTAAATATAGGTTAGGAAGTATTTATAATTCATAGCTTCATAAAAGAGAGTTAGTCTTCTTTCAGGGTATATGTCCAGGATGATGGTACCCACAGAAAGCCACAGCTCAAGAGAATACAGGAGGTACGAATTAGACTGATTCAAAATAACAATGTGAACACAAATTTAAGTAGGTTTGGAAATGGAGTATGAATATATGAGGTAAATGTTTATGTTATAAAACAAACTTTCAGTTCTATTCGTGTAGGTTGAGTAGGTTTTTATTCAGCCTGAAAAGGTGTCAGCAGTGAACAGAAGATATTTATGTTCTATATGTTGCACAAGTGTGAGTATAATCGTTCCAGCAGCTGTGGATCCACATCTATCTCTCTGGTTAAACTGAGATTATTTTCAGAGGCTATCTACAGTTTTCAGAAGCAGTCTAAGTATAATCCTATAGGAGCTGGTGACTGTGCTTTTACAGTAGCATAATATCAGTGATCATGTCATTAGGAACAGGAGAAGTTCTGCTGCAATCTCAGCGGTACGCTGGCCTTGGGTATGAAATAGTCCACTGTGGTTGTTTGAAGGAAAATGGCCTCCATATGCTGATATATTAATTATTTGTCTTAAGAGTGTATAACTATTTAGGAAATATTAGCTGTGGCTTGTTGGAGAAGTGTGGAACTGAAGGTTGACCTTGATGTTTCAAATCCAATCTTATTCCAAGTCTAAGTTTTTGTGCCTCCTGTTTGTGAATCAGATGGAAGTCTCAGTTACTGCTCCTGTATCATGACTACTTGCTTGGCACTGTGTTTAAAATAAGTTACAATTCTAAATAACCTTATAAAGGACACAAAATCCAAGTATTCCATTTACATGATGTAAGCTTAGATTGGGCAAGTATGAAGAGACAGCCTACACAGCAGATAAAGTTCTTAGCTATAAATTTATACTATAATGGTAAAAAAAAAAAACCCACAGAATCTGTCAATAAATTACAAAGGAAGCAAATTATAATATAATCAATAAGCAAATTAATTGAACACACTACACTCAAAAGCAGTTGAAATAGCCAGTATGTACAAATTAAAAAGCTCTATGTTGTAGGCCATAGAATACTGTACAGAGATTCCAATTAAGCCTAGAAAGTGTCCACAATCCTGGGCCATCAAGTCTCTGCCTGGCTATTCCACTGAAGCCAGACCAGGGAGCACAGTTAGAACATATCCTACATGTAGGCAACAGCTTTTGGAATAGACCCAGCTCCAGTTGCTCAGGACCCACATGAAGACCAAGCTGCACATCCACTACATATGTGCGGTGAGGCCTTGGTCTAGCCTGTGTATGTTCTTTGGTTGGTGATTCAGTCTCTGAGAGCCTCAAGGGTCCAGGTTGGTTGACTTGGTTGGTCTTCCTGTGGAGTTTCTATCCCCTTCTGGCCTGCATCCTTCCTTCTGTTCTTCCATAAGAGTCCCCATACTCCATCCATTGTTTGGTTCTGGTGTCTACCTCTGTATGAGTCAGCTGCTGGGTGGACCCTCTTAAAGAACAGCCATTCTAGCTAGGCTCTTATCTGCAAGCATAACAGATTTTCATTAATAGTGTCAGGGATTGGTGCTTGCCCATGGGATGAGTCTCAATTTGGGCCAGTTATTTTCTAGTCATTCTCTCAGTCTCTGCTCCATCCCATCCCTGCCTTTCTTGTACACAGGATAAATTGGGGGTAGAAAGTTTTGTAGGCAGGTTGGTGTCTCTATCATTCCACTGAGGTTCCAACCTGCCTAAAGGAAGTGACCTCTTTAGGTTCTATATCCCCAATGCTGTTAGTCACAGCTAAGGTCACCTCCATTGATTTTGGGTGACTTCCTTATCCAAGGTCTCTGTCTCATTCTGGAAATGTCCCCCACCTCCCATCCCCATCAGTTGCAGACTTCCATTCATTCTCATGGCTATCTGTCCTGTCCCTCCCCACACTTGATCTGGAACTCCATTCTCCTGGTCCCCCCCCCCTGCCCCCATCCTCTCGCCCACCTGATTTCCTCCCTCCATCTGCCTGTTATGACTATTTTCCCTAAGTGAGATTCAAGCATGCTCTTATGCCTTCCTTTTTGTTTACCTTCTTTGGGTTTGTGGAGTGTAGCATGGGAATACTGTATTTTATGGCTAATATCCACTTATTTTTTTAAAAATATTACTTATTTATTATTATTTATACAAGTAAACTATAGTTGTCTTCAGACACCAAGAAGAGTGCATCAGAGCCTATTACAGATGGTTGTGAGCCACCATGTGTTTGCTGGGAATTAAGAGCAGTCAGTGCTCTTAACCACTGAGTCACCTCTCCAGCCCCTAATATCTACTTACGAGTACATACCATGCATGTTCTTTTGGATCTGTATTACCTCAGTCGGGACTATATTCTCAAGTTCCATCCATTTGCCTGCAAAATTCATAATGTCTTTGTTTTTAATAACTGAAATGGTATTCCATAGTGTAGATGTACCTATACTGTTTTCTTAATTCTAATTCCCAAAGAGTATATGCCTCTGAACAACAGCATGATCAGTCCTATTACAAGACCTCTGTCCCTGGTACCACTTCTATCTTAGTTATGGTTTTATTGCTGTGTAGAGACACCATGGCCTATGCAACTCTTACAAAGGCCAACATTTAATTGGGCCTGGCTTACAGTTTCAGAGGTTTTGTCAATTATCTTCATGGCAAGAGGCATGCCATCCTGGAGGCAGACATGATGCTAGAAGAGTTCTACATCAAAAGGCCAGGAGACTATCTTCAACAGGATTCTTGGAGGAGACTATCTTCTTCACTGGGTAGAACCTGAGAGACCTCATAGCCCACCTCCACAGTGACACACTTCAAACGCATGAATCTCTGAGGGTTACACCTATTCAAACTACCACACTAGGCCTGGAATCAATGTAGATATCCATCAACACACGGATAAGTGAAAATGTGATATATATCTATAGAACCTGATATATAACTCAGTTGTAAATAAAAATGCAATATTTGGATGTAAAAGTAGATAAGTAGAAATTATGAGTTCTGCCTCCTGGTCCCTGTTCTGACTGGTTTTGTGTGTTAACTTGATACAGGCTGGAGTTATCACAGAGAAAGGAGTTTCAGTTGGGGAAGTGCCTCCATGAGATCCAGCTGTGGGGCATTTTCTCAATTAGTGATCAAGGGGGGAGGGCCCATTGTGGGTGGTACCATCACTGGGCTGGTATTCTTGAATTCTATAAGAGAGCAGGCTGAGCAAGCCAGGGGAAGCAAGCCAGTAAGTAACACCCCCCCTCCCATGGTCTCTGCATCAGCTTCTGCTTCCTGACCTGCTTGAGTTCCAGTCCTGACTTCCTTTGGTGATGAACAGCTGTGTGGAAGTATAAGCAGAATAAACCCTTTCCTCCCCAACTTGCTTCTTGGTCATGATGTTTGTGCAGGAATAGAAACCCTAAGACAGTCCCCAACAGTCAAACCACACGTTTGTTTTTATATGTGGGTCTTAGCTTCAAAGTTTGTGTTTATTCAAGTAAGACAGCACGTAGAAGCTAGAAATAGACCAGTATAATGGAGATTCAGGAAGTAAGAATGGATAGTAGATTATGGGTGATATGAAATTAGAGTGAAGATATTGGGTGAAAATGGTTCAAATATGTAGTGGAGTAGTGGGGAGGAGAGGTGCTCCTGAAAGGTCAACACAAATGAGATGCCTATAGCCAACCTGTCTCTCGATTGAACTTGAGGCCTGCCCATAGAGAGGAATTCATACCATGACCAAAAACCAAGGCTTGGATAGTGTAGGTCCAAGGACATATGTAATTGAAATTTTGTTAGTGATCATGCTGTTAATTTGCCATCTAAATATTCACATCCAGTTTGTACAACTATCCAGCTTGGGGAAAGAAGCTTCCTCTTATAGCAGGTAGTGTACAACTATTCATAGGGTTCTAAGAACAAGCAACCATGTAAGAATCAGGTGATTACCATTTAATAACAGTTGATAGAGGGTCCCTCAGTTCTTTTATCTCCTTGAGAATGGACAGGCTGTTAATGACAGCTATATGATTTTAATTTAGAATATTGGTTAATACTTCCCAATTTTTCTTCAGTAGTGCAAAATGAATTTCTGTGTTCCCTCAGTGATTTTTTTCTTGAGACAGCTATCTTGAACTCATAGAGGTACTTGTTTCTGCCTCCAGAGTGCTGGGAGTAAAGACCTATACCACCAAACCCAGAACCCTTGCCAATTTCTGATTTGTCTGTGAGCATGCCCATGTTACATGCACAGCCTATATATCTCTTTATAGTTTCTTACCTTTTTGCTATTTGTAAAGCTTGATTCTAAAACAATTTTGAAGGTGAATGAAAGATGAGACTTTATTAGAGTTTTTGTGTGTGTTTTCTCTCATGATGAATTTGCTTTCATGTCAGCAATTTCAGAACTGGGTAAAAGCTTTGTCAAATTCAATGCATTTGGGGGGGGTGTAATTCCCAATGAAGAGCAAGACATGGAGACTATATATGGTATAACTTTATATGGTTTCTCAGAAGTATGAACTTTGTGATCTTTGTGTCTTCATCACATTTTTAATGTTATTACATTTTGTCATTACTATTATTTTTTGAGACACATTTATACAGTTCTTGCTGTCCTTGAATTATCTATATAACAAGACAACTTTGAATTCACAGATATCTTCTTGCTTTTGTTGAGTGCTGGGATTAAATGGTGTTCATAAACTTGTATGGAATTAAGAATTTCATTGTGAATTTTTGGATGACAAACATGTTTTAATTGCCACTCTGCCCAGTAGATAAAAGCAAGAGCTGCTCTTTTGGAGATTGGGGATCAATTCCCAATACACACATAGACACAATTATTTTTAACTCCAGCTTCTTGGGATCTCTTTCCAGCTACTGGCCTCTGTGGGCACTATGAATACATGTAGTGCAATGATACAAGCACAAAAGCACATATACACTCACACACAAACACACTCAAAGGAGGGAGGGGGAAGGGAACTTCTCGCACAACAACATTTGCAAAATTTCAACTTAAATTGTGATATTTTCTAAGATTTAAAACTTCATTAAAAGCTTTCACATGTTTCTGATCCTTATGTTTCTATTACATATAATGTTAGGATTTGTAAGCCAAGATAATACAAGATAATGCTATGTCACATGGTTTACAGTGGTATGTTTCTCTCCAGTATGAACTCTCTGATGTCTTCTAAGATTTGAAAGGTGGATAAAGGATTTGTCACAGTCTTTGCATTTGTAAGGTTTCTCTCCAGTATGAATTTTCTGATGTGCTCTAAGGTAGGAGCACCTAGTAAAAGATTTGTCGCATTCTGTACATCTATAAGGTTTCTCTCCAGTATGAACTCTCTGATGTGCTCTAAGATTTGAGTTATGAGTAAAGGACTTGTCACATTCCATACATTTGTAAGGTTTCTCACCAGTATGAAGTTTCTGATGTCTTTTGAGATTTGAAATTTGGTTAAATGATATGTCACAGTCTTTGCATTTGTAAGGTTTCTCTCCAGTATGAATTTTCTGATGTATTCTAAGACTAGAAATCCGGAGAAAGGATATGTCACAGTCTTTGCATTTGTAAGGTTTCTCTCCAGTATGAATTTTCTGATGTGCTTTAAGATATGAGCACCGAGTAAAAGATTTGTCACATTCCTTACAACTATAAGGTCTCTCTCCAGTATGAACTCTATGATGTGTTCTAAGATGAGAGTCCTGGGTAAAAGATTTGTCACATACACTACATTTGTATGGTTTCTCTCCAGTATGAATTTTCTGATGTGTTCTAAGAATTGAGCATGTAGTAAAAGATTTGCCACATTCCTTACATACATAAGGTCTCTCTCCAGTATGAACTCTGAGATGACTTCTGAGATATGAATACTGGGTAAAAGATTTGTCACATTTTCCACATTTGTAAGTTTTTTCTCCAGTATGAATTTTTTGATGTTCTCTAAGAGTTGAACACTCAGTAAAAGTTTTGTTACATTCCTTACATCTGTAAGGTCTCTCTCCAGTATGAACACTTTGGTGTCTTCTAAGATGTGAGTTATGAGTAAAGGATTTGTCACATTCCCTACATTTGTAAGGTTTCTCTCCAGTATGAATTTTCTGATGTGTCTTAAGAGTTGAATTTACAGTAAAGGATTTGTCACATACCTCACATTTGTAAGGCTTTTCGCCAGTATGGATTCTGTAATGCCTTTTAAGATGTGATAATTCAATAAAGGACTTACCACATTCTTTGCATTCATAATGTATCTCTGGAGAATGAGTTTTTTGATGCCATCTTAATGATGCATAGTGGGTAAAAGATCTGTCACACTCATTGCATTTGTAAGGCTTCTCTCCAGTATGGAGTCTGTAATGTTTTCTAAAGTGTAAAAGCTGATGAAATTCCCTGCCACATTCTGGACAACTACAATGTTCCTCAGAAGTATGGATTTTCTGATGTGTCCTAAAACTGGAAGAGTGGGCAAAGGATTTGTCACATTGCTTACATTTGTAAGGCTTCTCTCCAGTATGCATTTTCTGATGGCTTTTAAGTACAGAAGTTTGACGAAATGACTTTCCACATTCTTTACATTTGTAAGGTTTCTCCCCAGTATGAAGTCTTTGATGTATTTTAAGATTTGCACACTGGTTATAGGATTTGTCACAAATGTTACACTTGTATGGTTTCTTTCCAGTATGAATTCTCTGATGTTTAATGAGCCTTGAGGAAGTACTGAAGCATTTACCACATTTCCCACACTTGTGTGGTTTCTCTTCAAGGTAGATTGTTTGTTGCATAAAATTATATGTACAATTGAAATAATTGTCATATTCATCTTCTCTGTGCTCTTTATTTGCAGTGTAGAATCTTTCATCTTGAGTAATGTTGGAACACACATTTAAAGATCTCTCACAGTTTTTAGATTTGCAAGGTTCTTCTCCAGTGTGCACGCTCCTGTGTCTGTATAGGTTTGATGAGTCAACAGAGGAATCCCTGTCATTACAGCATCTGTAGTTATTAGAGGTTTCTGTAGTGTCACTTCTTTTATTAAGTGCATCAGGGGAGGAATCATGAAGCTTATTTTGCTGACAAGACTCCTTTTCAGTCTTTACATGTTGGTGAACAGTATCACATATGCAGTAGTTCTCTGAAAATGAGTAAAAGTCAGATTAATAGGGCTTGTTTCAAGATCAAACATTTAAAACATTACTTAAGATTCTCTCTTCAATGAGCAACTACTTAGATGTGTTTCTTTTACTATAATTTTATATATTCTCACAAACGCAGTGTGTCAGCCTTCAAGGGTCTGTGATTTATAATAGCTACCTGATCTTCATGAAAAATGTCTACTGGTTCAAGATGGATCAAATAATTGAGGAATCAATAATTACTTTTGGGATGGTGCTCACTGATTATATTTAGAATTCATGTCTCTTTTTAATTTTTTTTCTCAGAAATTGGTGAGGAAGAATTTACTCCAACCCTGAATTCACAGAATTTGTGTATACATTAAAAACTCTTTTTCAGGAGACCCAACTCCTTGTAATATGAATGACTTACTTAAAAGTATCAAACATTATTTTTTTCCCTTGGCAAGGTTTCCTCTGTGAACTGGCCCTGGCAGTCATGTACTGACTTTGTATACCAGGCTGGCCTCAAATTCATAGAGATCTGTTTCTGCCTCCAAAGTACTAGGATTAAAGTCATGTGCCACCACACCCAGCAAAGGGTCTTTTTCCCCCCTAAAAATGGCAAACTAGATTTCTCCAAAGCAACAGAAGCAAAGTGCAACAGAAGCAAAGTAACTATTTTGACAAATATCAGAGGCTCTTAGATCATTTAAGTTAAGGTAGCAATGGGCAGCTATTGCTTATTTGCTTCCTCCACTGTCTGAGCTCCATACACCACTGCGTTTCTTAACTTTCCTTATTCTCAAGTCAACTCTATACACTGACTTCTGAAATCATATTCCAGAAGTGTGTCTGTGTATCCTCCACTGAGAAAAAGAAGGATGTAATATGAATACCTACATATAAGGAAGGCAATTAAAGAACAATGCTACTTCATGGACTCACATTAGACTTATAATTTGAAMAAATATTCCAATCGCATCATCAGCATAGTCAAATAAAATTGCATTTTATCTTAGTATTACCTTACCATAATTCAGGTGCAATAAGGCACAGCATCTTCTTTTCTCATTTTTAATGTTTTTATTGAATAAAAATGTAAAGGTAAAAAATAATATCATTTGTTAGAACAAAGCATAATAATGTATACCTGGAGCCCTAGTCCTTAGGAAGCTGAATTGTGAGGTTTGAATGTTTGTGGCCAGCCTGGGCCACATGAAGAAGTCAAGACCCACTTGGGATAGAAAAAAAAACAAAGTACCACTTGGGTTGAGCAGTTACCCAGGTTTATGTCATATGAGCTACTGATCACTATGAAATAGTATTAAGTAGGCTAGAGGTTTGTCAGAGAGTTCCAGAGATCTGTCTTTTTTTTTTTTGGTTTTTCAAGACAGGGTTTCTCTGTGTAGCCCTGACTGTCCTGGAACTCACTCTGTAGACCAGGCTGGCCTCGAACTC
The DNA here is from genome assembly GCA_002335545.1 of Apodemus speciosus. Taxonomy (NCBI): domain Eukaryota; kingdom Metazoa; phylum Chordata; class Mammalia; order Rodentia; family Muridae; genus Apodemus; species Apodemus speciosus. The sequence continues at coordinate 8 of BDUI01053532.1, read as the reverse complement.
AGAAATCC
>BDUI01053529.1:4435-14950 GCA_002335545.1 Apodemus speciosus | reverse complement strand
ACTCACTCTGTATACCAGGCTGGCCTTGAACTCAGAAATCCACCTGCCTCTGCCTCCCAAGTGCTGGGATTAAAGGCGTGCGCCACCACCGCCCAGCCTGATTCTTGATCTTAGAGCATAACCCATTAGTGTTCTGTTAAGGAAAGTTTCACCTGTGCTCATATTTTCAAAGGTTCAAAGCTTTTCCCTACTTTCTCTTCTACTAGATACAGTGTATCTGGATAGTTTTCATTATCCTGGGTTTTTTCCAATTGACTTTGAGGATTGTTCTTTCTAATTCTATGAAGAATTGAGATGGAGTTTTGATAGGGATTGCATTGATTCTGTACATTGCTTTTGGCAAGATGGCAACTTTTACTATATAAATCCTTCCAATCCATGAGCATGGGAGATATTTCTATCTTCTGAGGTCTTCTTTGATTTCTTTCTTCAGAAACTTGAAGTTCTAGTCATACAGATCTTTCACTTGTTTGGTTAGGGTCACACCAAGATATGTTATGTTGTTTGTGACTATTGTGAAGGGCATTGTGTCTCTAATTTCTTTCTCAGCCTATTTATCCTTTGAGTAGAGGAAGGTTTCTGATTTGTTTGAGTTAATTTCATATCCAGTCACTATGCTGAAGTTGTATATCAGCTGTAGGAGTTCTCTGGTGGAATTTTTGGAGTCAGTTATATATACTATCATATCATTTGCAAATAGTGATATTTTGATTTCTTCCTTTCCAAGCTGTATCCCTTTGACCTCTTTTTGTTGTCTGATTGCTCTATCTAGGACTTTGAGTACTGTATTGAATAGGTATGGAGAGAGTTGGCAGTCTTGTCTAGTCCCTGATTTTAGTGGGATTGATTCAAGTATCTCACAATTTAATGTTAACTACTGGTTTGCTGAATATTGCTTTTACTATGTTTAGATATGGGCCTTGAATTCCTGATCTTTCCAAGACTTATAACATACCAAGATGTTTTGTCAAATCCTTTTTCAGATTCTAATGAAATGATCATGTAGTTTTTTTCTTTGAATTTGATTTGTAGTGGATTACATTGATAGATTTCTGTATATTGAACCATMTCTTCATCCCTGGGATGAAGCCTTCTTGATCATAGTAAATGATCATTTTGATGTGTTCTTGGATTCATTCTGTTTGCAAGAATTTGATTTAGTATTTTTGCATCAATATTCATAAGGGATGTTGTTCTGAAGTTCTCTTTCTTTGGTGGGTCTTTGTGTGGTTTTCCTGTCAGCTTAACTATGGCTTCTTCGAATGAACTGGGTAGTGTTCCTTCTGTTTCTATTTTGTGGAATAGCTTGAAGAGTTTAGTATTAGGTATTCTTTGAAGGTCTGATAGAATTCTGTACTAAAATCATCTGGTCCTGAGCATTATTTGGTTGGGAGACTTTTAATGACTGCTTCTAATTCTTTAGGGGGTTCTCAGACTGTTTAAATGATTTATCTGATCCTGATTTAACTTTGGTATTTGCTGTGTGTCTAGAAAATTGTGCATTTCATCCAGATTTTCCAGTTTTGATTAGTATAGGCTTTTGTAGTAAAATGTTGTTTTTTTTTTTTTTCCTCAGTTTCTGTTGTTATATCTTCTTTTTCATTTCTGATTTTGTTAATTTGGATACTGTCTCTGTGCCCTTTGATTAGTCTGGCTAAGGGTTTATCTATCTTATTGATTTTCTCAAAGAACCAGCTCCTGGATTTATTGATCCTTTTTATAGTTCTTTCTGTTTCTGCTTGCTTGATTTCAGCCCTGAGTTTGATTATTTTCTGATGTCTACTCCTCTTGGGTGTGTTTGCTTCTTTTTGTTCTATTGCTTCTTTTTGTTATATAGCTTTCAGGTGTGCTGTCAAATTGCTAATACATGCTCTCTCCAGTTTCTCTTTGGAGGCATTCAGAGCTACGAGTTTTCCTCTTAGCACTGCTTTCATTGTGTGCCATAAGATTGGATATGTTGTCCCTTCATTTCCATTAAATTTTAAAGTCCTTAATTTTTTCTTTCTTTTTGTCAAGTTATTGAGTAGATAGTTGTTCACCTTCCATGTGTTCATTGGCTTTCTTTTGCTGTTGTTGTTATTGAAGGCCAGCCTTAGTCTGTCGTAATCTGATATGATGCATGGGATTATTTCAATCTTTTTGTATCTGATGATGCTTGGTTTGCGCCGATTATGTGGTAAATTTTTGTGAAGGTACCATGAGGTGCTGAGTAGAAGGTATATTCTTTTGTTTTAGGATGAAAATTTCTATAGATATCTGTTAAATCCATTTGGCCCATAACGTCTGTTAGTTTCAATGTGTCTCTGTTTTGTTTGTGTTTCCATGATGTGTCCATTGATGATACTGGGCTGTTTAAGTCTCCCAGTATAATTGTGTTTGATGCAATGTGTGCTTTAGCTTTAGTAATTTTTTTTTTTTTTTATGAATGTGGTTCCCCTTGCATTTGGAACATAGATGTTCAGAATTGAGAGTTCATCTTGGAAGATTTTTTCCTTTAATGAGTATGAAGTGTCCTTCCTTATATTTTTTTATGACTTTTAGTTGAAAGTTGATTTTACTCAATATTAGAATGGCTATTCCAGCTTGTTTTGTGGGACCATTTGCGTGGAAAATTGTTTTCCAATCCTTTACACTGAGGTAGTGTCTGTCTTTGACACTGAGATTTGTTTCTTGTATGCAGCACAATGCTGGGTCCTGTTTATGTATCCAGTCTGTTAGTCTATGGCTTTTTATTGGGGAATTGAGTCCATTAATGTTAAGAGATATAAGGGATAATAATTGCTGCTTCCTGTTATTTTTGTTGTTAGAGGTGAAATTATATTTGTGTGACTGTCTTCTTTCAGGTTTGCTTAAAGAAGATTACTTTCTTTTTTTGTAGGATGTAGTTTCCCTCCTGTTGTCGTTTTCCATCTATTATTCTTTGTCAGGCTGGATTTGTGGAAAGATATTGTATAAATTTAGTTTTTTCATGGAATATCTTAGTCTCTCCATTTATGGTAATTGAGAATTTGCCTGGGCTGGAATTTATGTTCTTTTTGGGTTTGAGATCTGCCTAGTATCTTGTAGCTTTCATAGTCTCTGGTGAGAAGTCTGATGTGTAATTTTCCTTTCTGGTGTGTTGGGGTATCTGATGATACCAAGTAGCCTTGGTTTTTGTTGCTTATGTTCTTGCCCTTGCCTCTCACCAACGTGTTTATCTCTGGTGTTAGCTGTTCTTGCTGTCTCTAAATGTGTCTTGTACCTTCCCAAGCCTGTGTGTCAGTACTCCTGGGAGACGAGTTTTCTCCTGGTAGAATTTGGGTATGGAGAACTGGTTGTAGACAGCAGCTGGATGGTTCCTAGTTGTTCCTTGGTTCCTATATCCTGATGGCTCTGGGTGTGTCTCTCTTGAGCCAGGAATTTGAGCAGAAATGTTGGTCTTATAAATGCTCACAGGTGTGTCAGTACTCCTGGGAGACCAGGTCTCTCCCAGCAGTATTTGGGTATGGAGAGCTATGGCACAGGATCAGCTCCAAGATAACTCTTAAAGACTATATTTGTTTTATATTTGGATTCTCTTGTACAGCATAATGAACTATATGCAAGGCCTCTTTTATTATATTGGGTATGTACATTATATGACAGCATTGATATCACTGAAATGCATACTATAAGATAATTCCATTGAATAAACATAACTTCAGGAAGCTAAAAAAGGTTTTGCAAAGCAAAGAAAATCAAGCAAAGTACCACCGAAGAAATGAGAAAAAATTACCAATTGTAGATCTGATAGAGGATTAGTTTCTAGAATATATAAAGAACCTTAAAAGAACCTTTCACATCAAGGAAACAACTCAATTTAAAAAATAGAGGACAGGATTAAAAACTCAGGGGAAAGCAAATACTGGAGCGGATGTGGAGAAAGAGTAACACTCCTCCATTATTGGTGGGATTGCAAGCTGGTAAAAGAACTCTGGATATCACTTTGGCAGTTCCTCAGAAAATTGGACATAGTACTACCCGAGGACCCAGCTATACCATTCCTGGGCATATACCCCAAAGATGTTCCAATATATAATAAGGACACATGCTCTACTATGTTCATAGTTATAGCCTTATTAATAATAGCCAGAAGCTGGAAAGAACCCAGATGTCCCTCAACAGAGGAATGGATACAGAAAATGTGGTATACTTACACAGTGGAGTACTACTCAGCTATTAAAAACAATGAATTCATGAAATATTTAGGCAAATGGATGGAGCTAGAAACTATCATCTTGAGTGAGGTAACCCAATCACAAAAGAACACACATGGTATGCAATTGCTGATAAGTGGATATTAGCCCAAAAGCTTATAATACCCGTGATACAACTCAGAGACCACATGAAACTCAAGATGAAGACCAAAGTGTGGATATTTTGATCCTTATTGGAAAGTGGATCAAAATACCCATGGCTCACAGTCAATCAATAGAGAATAGGTTCCCCAACAGAGCAGCTAGAGAGAGGGAGGACCCAAGGAGCTGAAGAGATTTGCAGTTCCACAGGAAGAACAATAATATGTATTAATCAGTACATCCAGAGCTCCCAGGGACTAAACCAGGAACCAAAGAGTACATGTGGAAGTTCCCATGGCTTCATCTTCATAAGTAGCAGAAAATGACCATTTCGGACATCAATGAGAGGAGAGGGCATTGGTCTTATGAAGGCTCAATTCCCCAGAGTAGGGTAATGCAAGTCAGGAAACTGGGGGAGGGTGGGGGAGAGGGGGATGGGATAGAGGGTTTTCGGTGAGGTAAGGTAGAAAGGGGTTAACATTTGGAATGTAAATAAAGCAAATATCTAATAAAAAAGGAATTAGCTGTGTCAGAGGATGGGCATTCACCCCTATAACTCCAACTCTGAAGGAGGCAAAGTCAGTTGAACAGAGAAATTTGAACAATTTTAACAACAACAAAAATGTAAGTTCTTTTTATCTCAGAATGCTCAAGTAAAACAAATGATCATTATTGCTGAGAATGTGGAAAAAGAAACACACTTAATCATTGTTCATGGGTGTGCAAACTGGTAGAATCACTATGAAGATTTGCATAAATATTCTTAACAAGGTGAAAATGTATTTACATCAAGATCCAATTCCAGCACTCTTGGCCTTATACCCAGAGGATTATACATTTCACTACAAAGGTATTTGTTCAACCATGTTGATTGCTGTTCTATAAATAATATTTGGAAACATTCCAGATGTCCATCAGTTGTTTAATGGATAATAAAATTACAGTGAAATATTATTTAGATGTTACATGAAACAGAATTATTAAATTTGCAGGTAGTTAAGTGGAGCTAGAAATAATCTTCCAGGGTGAGCTTACCCAGACCTCCAAAGGCAAAGGTTGCATATTTCTGCTTATATGTGGATGTTAGGTTTTAAGCTTTCTATTTGTGTTTGTTTATATGAATAATCCAGAGGTGAGTTCAGTAGTATGGGACTACATGGGAAGATTGAATGTTTTAGACTGGGAAAATTGTGTTAACATGCACAGAATTTTCATTTTATAAAAATTCTTTTTATCCTTTGAACACATTTTTAATTGCATTGTCATTGATAGATTAAATTTAGATCAGTATTTATGAATAGAAATACAATAGTTATTATAAAATGTTTGTGTGTGTACTGCATGTATGTGTGTTTTATATAAGTGCATGTGTATGCTATATTGGGCATATAAATGCACATTCACTTGTGTGTAAGAATAGATAGGCACATGTGTGTGAAGATTCAAATTTTATATCAGAAGGTTTCCTCAATTGCTCTCCAACCTAATTCATTTAGTATTTGTTGGGTTTTGGTCTCTTGCTATGTATTGAAATGATAAATTCTGTTCCCCAAGGTCTAGTTGCTTCAAGACACAAGTGAATTACCATGTATGCCAGATTTTGTTATGTAAACCTTGCTCCTTAATTTAAAACTGTTGGTTAAATAAGGATACCTACAGTCTGTAGCTGGGCAGAAAAGAGATAGGTAAGGCATCATTCTCAGCAGTGGGGTAAGAGGATAGACCGTGAAGAGAAAGAAAGTGAGAAGAGGGGTCTATACTAAAGATAGTTCAAGAGCACATCACCAGGAAGGCTGGCCTGTTAGAGTAGAAATAGCTTAGGCAGAACCTGGCAAGTGATATCTCATGATTATTGACAGAAAATTAGACCCCTGTGCCCATGTGGTCGAGGCTGTTCTCCACTTTCTTTTTCATTAGTTTCAGTGTATCTGGTTTTATGTGGAAGTCCTTGATATACTTGGACTTGAAATTTGTACAAGGAGATAAGACTGTATCGATTTGCATTCTTCTATGTGCTAAATAACAGTTGAACCAGCACAAATGTTTAAAAAAATGCTGTCTTTTTTCCACTGAACATTTTTTAGCTCCTTTGTCAAAGATCAAGTGACTATAGGTGTGTGGGTTCATTTCTGGGTCTTCAATTCTATTCCATTGATCTACCTGCCTGTCACTGTACCAATGCCATGCAGTTTTTATCAAGTTTGATCTATAGTACAGCTTGAGGTCAGAGATGGTAATTCTGCTTGAAGTTCTTATATTGTTGAAAATAGCTTTTGCTATCTTGGGTTTTTTCTTATTCCAGATGAATTTGCAAATTGTTCTTTCTAGCTCTGTGAGTAATTGAGTTGGAATTTTGATGGCAAATGCATTGAATCTGTAGATTGCTTTCAGCAAGATGGCCATTTTTCCTATATTAATTCTGCCAATCTATGAGCATGAAAGATCTTTCCATCTTCTTCAGAGACTTGAAGTTCTTGTCACGCAGATCTTTCACTTGTTTACTTAGACTCACCCAAAGGTATTTTATATTACTTAAGATTATCGTGAAGCCAGTTGTTTCTCTTTCTTTCTTAGCCTGTTTATCCTTTGAGTAGAGGAAGGCCACTGATTTGTTTGAGTTAATTTTATAACCAGGCACTTTGCTGAAGTTGTTTATCACGTTTAGGAGTTCTCTGGTGAAATATTGGAGGTCACTTAAGTATACTATCATATGCAAATGGTGATATTTTGACTTCTTCCTTTCTAATTTGTATCCCTTTGAGCTCTTTTTATTGTCTGATTGCTCTGGGTAGGACTTTGAGTACTATACTGAATAGGTATGGAGAGAGTTGGCAGTCTTGTCTAGTCCCTGACTTTAGTGGGATTGCTTTAAGTTTCTCTCCATTTAGTTTGATGTTGGCTACCGGTTTGCTGTATATTGCTTTTACTATGTTTATTTATGGTCTTGGATTGCTGATCTGTCCAAGACTTTTATTACGAAGGGGTGGTGGATTTCAACAAATGCTTTCTCAGCATCTAATGAATGATCCTGTGTTGTTTTTTTTTCTTTCTTTGAGTATGTTTATATGTGGATTACATTCATGGATTTCCTTATATGGAACCATCCCTGCATCCCTGGGATGAAACCTACTTGATCATGATAGACTGTGTGTTTGACTTGTTTTTGAGAATTTTATTGAATATTTTTGCATTGCTATACATAGGAGAAATTGGTCTGAAGTTCTCCTTCTTTGTTGGGTCTTTGTGTGGTTTAGCTATTAGAGTAATTGTAGCTTCATAGAAAGAATTGCTCTTTCTATTTTGTGGAATAGTTTGAAGATTATTGGTATTAAGTCTTCTTTGAAAATCTGATAGAATTCTGCACTAAACCCTGGGTTAATATTTTTGAGATTGGTGGGTGGTTCTATCCCTCAACCTTGCTGTGCCTAACAACTGGATATGGGCTCTACAGCTTCCATCTCTTCTTTGTTGGGTATTTCAGCTAATGTCATCCCCTTTGGGTCCTGGGAACCTCTTACATCCTTGGCATCTGGGAGTTTCTAGTGGCTACCCCCAGTTCCCCATCCCCCAGTGCTACAAACTCTGTTCAATTTCCTGACCCTCTGTGCTTCTCCCTCATCTCTTCCACACTTGATTCTGTCCTCCCCTTTTCTCTTGCCCTCCTCTCTCCATCCTATTTCTCTCATTCCTTCTACCTCCTGTAATTATTTTGTTTTCCCTCCTAAGTAGGATTGAAGCATCCACAGTTTGTTTTTTCTTCTTGGGTTTCATATGGTTTGTGAATTGTATCATGGGTATTCTGAGATTTTGGGTTACTACCCACTTAACATTGAGTGCCTTATCTGGCATCAATGGGAGGGGAGGCCCTTGATCCTGTGGAGGCTTGATGCCCCAGTGTAGGGGAATGGTAGGGCAGTGAGCTTGGAGTGGGTATGTGAGTGGGGGAGAACCCTCATAGAAGCAGGGGCTTTGGGGAAGGGATAGGGGTTTTGTGGAGGGGAAATTGGGAAGAAAGATAACATTTGAAATGTAAATAAATAACCAATAAAAAAGATTTCCATAGAAGACGTTAACATTTGGGGGAGTTTTGGAAGACCCCCCTCATAAATGTTCTTTCTTTTTGCAAACCATTAGGTTTTATTTAATGATACAATTCAGAAAAGAGGTGACATGAAAACCTCATAAACAAAGGCTGTACCTGAAGTTGTCATTCAATACAACTTTGCTCATAGACACCTCAATTTAAATTGGTAATAACTTTCATATTTCAAGAAATAATACTCTTTATTTTATTTTCAAAATCCTGATAGATTTTAAGTTTTATATAAGTTTCAGCAATTATGAATATGTAAAATATCRTGAATATTTCAAAAAGATCTTATAACAACCATTTACAAAATAACATTTAATTTGTAAAATACTTCAAATCCTTAACTTTTCAATGTATAAAGTATTCTCAGTTCATAGTCACTGACAGTGGGTAGAAAATAAGAATTTAGTCTGTGGATCAGAGCTGGCACCATCTGCTTTAGAATGCAAATGTGCCATTGTGTTGGGGTAGGAGCAGTGTTGTGGAACCTCAGGGAAGCCCACAATTCTATAACTTATCTCATGGAAGAACTTTCCAAATGATTATATGGACTACATGGCTGGCACTTGCCAATCTTCATGGCTTAGTGGAATGATAAAAATAAGTAGATCTCTACCCACTGACTTATCATGTTTACCATCTATGACTAAGATGGTATCTTGGAAAACCTCTGGTGTCTAGAAGTCACTTTGGTTTTCTCTATTATCTGGRAGATTATCAGTCTTTTATCAGAGTAATATTCCATCTGGATTAAACCTATGCAATCTTGACTGTTGGAGACAGTGCCTAAAAATTAAGGGACTGGAGTGCTACCATCTTAACAGATGCTCCTAAGTCACGTATGCAACGGATTCAGCATTCTTCTCCACCTGCTGTTCCAGGAACTGGCTAAGCAATAAACTGACCAAATGCTTACTCACCAGAGCTGCATGCTGCAGGAACCCGTTAATCAGAAAAATGACCTTTGCCTAATCTCCCTCACCCTTGCATTCCGAGGACATTTCATTTGACTGTTTTAGATTTATTGCCTTTCCTTGTTCCCTCACCTTACTCTTTAAAACCCCCTATCTTTGTTACAATAAACAGACATTGACAAAGATTTTGCAGGGTCTGGCTCTCTTGTTTCACCCATTTTGCTTTCAGGCCKATCCTCCTCAGACCCAAGAATAACCGAGTCCCGAGGGACGGGACACTTGACATCATGTCAGATGTGATCAATCACTTGTGGTTTTCTTATGACAAAAACAGGTTGATGGCAGACAGACAGTACATTCTTTTTTGTTTATGTCTGTATTGTACTAATTTTAATCTCTCAGTGGATAAAGTTCTTGGCCTCACTGATTTWACATTATAATTTGTTTTCTTAAATGTCTTCAAGACATATGAGTCTAAACATAATGTTTATAAGAAAAGAATTTCTCATATGAAACTGATCTTTCAGTTTCCAATCAATTACATAGAAGATTTGGTTTTGGATCCAAGTAGTTATGATCTCAATATTATTGCTTCTACTTACTTCTTTCTTATGTGTTCCAAGATATATTTGTTTTTTTTTCTAGTTCTTTTTGTTTTGTTTAGTGAAAACACGTCAGTGCACATTCCTTACTAGAATGTCACATTAATATGATAATATATGTGGTAAACTATTTTATTCACTTTCTATCCTTTCATTATAAACTAAGACAAAGTAAATTGCTTCAAAACAGTGTACCTCCTCATCTCATGACAAATCATTTCTGCAGATAGAATACTATGAATGGACTGACATAGTCTTCTGTTTTATGATTTTTTTCAGAGTGCAATTAATTGGATGCTAGGAAACAATATTAGATGTTTGGCTAATGACAGATCTGTATCTTAGCAGCAAGAGTTCTAATATAAGAATCCATTGCTTATAGCTGTTGAAGTGAATACCCATTTACTTGAATAGAAGTTTTCTCAGCATCTTGAGCCCAATAGACACAGCATGTTGCTATGATAGCTCCTTCAACATGGCCACTCCTTTCAGGATGGCTTATTTCTTTAGTCCAATGATAGTGGGCATCTAATGCAGTGATTGTAGCTGCCAGCAGCTACTGTGAACTGGGTTCCTGGAAGAGAGGCTGGGAG
>BDUI01053515.1:4582-14786 GCA_002335545.1 Apodemus speciosus | reverse complement strand
AATATGTATTATATATGTAAGTTAATATATCATATGTATATACAGCCTTATTATTATTATTACAGCATTATTAAATGAAAGACTGGAGAATAATATTGAGTACTAAATTTTAAAGAAGAGGATGGTGGCAACATAAAGAGAAGATAAAGGGTAAGAAAAACTAAGAATATATGATGAATATTTATCATACCACACTTTATAAGCCAATTTTCTTTAAAAGTGGTGTTTGAATAGAGGTACCACATATTATTTAACAATGCTGATTCCAGAAATCATAGGCTATTAAAGAGCCTTAAACAATCTCATTATTGTGTATAAAATACTTCCTTATGAATGCTGTTCAAGGAGCCCCTAGTCACCCACATTAAAAGAAACTTTTGACATTGTTCTTGGCTGCTCATCATAACGTAGCTATGCCCCAGCATAGAAGAATGCTAGAGGGGTGAGTGAGAGTGGGGGGTGGGTGGGTGAGAAATAACTCTCTTAGAGACAAGGAAGAGGGGGAATGGGATGGGCAGTTTGTGGAGAGGAGACCTGGGAAGGGTCTTACATTTGAAATGTAAGAAAATAAAATAACCAATTAATTTAAAAAGAGAAAAGGAAAGAAATAAAACCAAGCACTCATACATATATACACAGTACATATTTGATATTTTTCCAAATGAAAAGACATAGATAGAAGAGAAACATTTGCAATTTTCTTACTAATCTATGATAAAAAAAAATAAACAACCAAATCGGATTGGGGATATAAGTCATTGGTAGAAAACTCTGCCTGCAGAATGCAAAGCTCTAGATTCAATCTGTATTGCTTCAAAATGTTACTTATCCTCTACTCATTCACAATCAGCAGCTAACTACCTTCCACATGATTTAYATAGAATTTAATATGTATAATAAAGGAAATGTGAATGTTTTCATCTAAAAGGTTAAATTGCTGTAGAAATCACAGATTATGAATGCACATCATAAGAAAARAATGAATCTGTGTGTTACCAGAAAACTATCTTCTTTCTACCTATTTATTATGGTGCTAGACAAGACTGTGTAGGTTGTTGATGTTTAAAAGATATCAGTGACTTATTCAATATGGGACTTTAAAATGCTGTGTGTTAGACAAATGGTTCCCATTGATGGCATAGTGGTAAAGCTATTTCTGCAGCAACCAACTTCTCTTTTTATTGGAGGAAGTCATGCTTAGTACTGAAAATATGATCAAATACCAAGGCTAGAAAACTTCCAGGGGAAGAACTTTTGATCTTGTTTATACCATATATTTGTGCAGTGTTCAATTGTGATCAGTGAAGGTTTTTATGATGTTAGGAAATGGCTAATTCAGCAACATGTTCACTGTTCTAAGTAATGAGTATAACTGATTGATTAGCCTTAAGTAGAACATTTATGTCTCTACAACTCCAAAACTTAAGGAACACCAAAGATGAGAGGRTTAAAAGAATGTGAGAGCCAGTCCATATGGAGAACTGAAAAATGTTGTTCTCTTGGAGTGTTGTGCTGTTTTATCCATTAATATATAGAATTAAATCTGCTCAAGGTCAAGCTAGTGAAAAATCCAGCATGGTAATGTCTAGCTTTTACAGGAGAAGGTAGTATGACCATTGATAAGTTGCCCCTATTTTAATGGTTGACCACATACCCCTATGCATTTGGGAAGCTCTAATTAGACATGTGAAATAAAAAAATAAATAATTTTAAATAAAGATAAGAAGTTAAGAGGAAAATGTGCTTGAGAGTACTGGGGAAATTTGATGAGAATGATTAATAGATAAATCTAGCATAAATTAATTATTTACAAAATTTTAAAGAATGACAACATTAAAGAATTGCTTATTTTCACTAGRATGATTAAATATTACTTAAGGTACATCATGATATTTTAAATGTGCATATTAGAATTTTTAATTAAAATGCAAAAAACTATGTAGCAAAAAATTCATCTGTAAAACACAAATGCTAAACAATGAAAGATGAGAGCTGAGTATGTATCTGAAAGGTAGAATGTAGGCCTGACATGTTTGAAGCCCCGTTCCTGTCTCCACTTAATTCCACTAAAAATTAAAATAAAAAGATGAATAAAACAAGAAAAAGTCCAGATGACTTTAGTGAAGAATTCTACCAGCCCTTCAAAGAAAAGCTAACACCAATATCCCTCAAACTATTCCATAAAATAGAAACAAAAGAAACACAACTTAATTCATTCTATGAAACCACAATTACTCTGATAGCAAACCAGACAAGGTCACAAAAAAATCTTTAGACCAATTTCACTTATTGACCAAATTCACAGTATCGATGCAAAAATACTCAATAAAATGCTCCTAAATAGAATCCAAGAACACATCAAAATCATCATTCTCCACGATTAAGTAGGCTTTATGCCAGGGATGCAAAGGTTGTTCAATATACAAAAATCCTTTAGCATAATCCACTATATAAACAAACTCAAAGAAAAAATCACATGATCGTCTCCTTAGATGCTGAAAAACATTTGACAACATTTGACAAAATTGGAACTATCTTTTATTTTCTAGATCCAGGTTTCTTTAGCCTATGCTTCTCTGAGAAGATCATTTATTTCCTTTTGAGTTAGGGGACATAAAATGGTCTCCATAAACATCTTAATTAGAAATGGCGATAATGTGAATTGTCTTAATATTTCAAGATATGACTTTTAAGATTTTTTGTATGAATTGTTTTGTTTTATTAGACTTCACTCCTACTACATTCTTCTTATTATATTCACAAAATTTGCTTTCTTCCGAAATCAAGTGGTAAGTTTTTGATAATTGATTTTCAGCTATAGACTTGTTTATGACAAATTGAGACTCCAGTGTGAGGCCATTTTTGGAAACACACTGTTATTTCTTTGGTCAAATTTTTTTCATTACTAATCAATTCAAATACATTATAATTACTATCAAGATTCCTTCTTTGATCCAAGATTATTTAATTTTAAGAAACACAATTTTCTTATTGTGTCTAGATATTGATTCTGAGCTTCATGGTTTATTAAGGTTTGCCTCATGTATGTAAAGGAGTGTCTAGGTAATTTTGCTATTCTGTAGATAAGAATGGTGAATGAAGTGTCAGTTGTCTGTGTACAGAATGACATGTGACCAAGTGAATATTAGTCCAAAGTTATTATGTTTGCTAGATACCCTGAATAGGGCTGATAATTTCTGTACATTGCATAATCATTACTGAAAGAGTTCTCTGAAAAGTTCCTCTCACAGTTATGGATTTTATTCTTTTCCCACTCAGTTCTACTATTTTATCTATTTGTGAAAGTGTTATTATGTGCATATGTGCATACAAATTTAGAATTATAGTATTTCTTAGGATACCAACATTATTGGTTTTTTTTTTCCTTAGGGAATCTATGAATGTTTAGATAATTTACCTGCTCTTGAATTAACTTTGGTATGATCATCTCTTTAGATGATGAAAAAGCATTTGACAAAATATACTACTCCTTCATGTTAAAAGTAATGAAGAGATCAGGAAGTCAAGGCCCATATATAAACATAGTAAAAGCAGTTTCAAACTATCAGCCAATATCAAATAAAATGGAGAGACATTTGAGGCAATCCCATTAAAATCAGGGACAAGACAAGAATGCCCACTCTCTGAATATTTATTGAATATAGTATGCAGGATTCTAGCTAGAGCAATAAGACAACACAAGGAGACCAAGGGGATACAAATTGGCAAAGAAGTAGGTACCACTATTTGCCGATATAATAGTATACATAAGCAACCCCAAAAATTCTACCAGAGAACTTCTAAAGCTGTTAAACAACTTCAGCAATGTGGCTGGATATAAAATTAACTCAAACAAATAAGTATCTTTCCTTCATATAAATGATAAACAGGCTGAGAAAGAATTAGGGAAATAACACCCTTCACAATAGTCAAAATATATAACATATCTTGGGATAACTCTAACCAAACAAGTGAAAGATCTGAATGAAAATAACTTCAAGTCTCTCAAGAAAGAAATAGAAGAAGATCTCAGAAAATGGAGAGACCTTTCATGTTCATGGATTGGCAGAATTAACATAGTAAGAATGGCCATTATACCAAAAGTAATCTACAGATTCAATGCAATCCCCATCAAAATCTGAGCACAATTCTTCCAAGATATGAAAAGAGCTATTTTCAAATTTATCTGGAAGCAAAAAACCCAGAATAGCCAAAACAATTCCTAACAATAAAAGAACATCTGGTGAAAACACCATCCCTGACCTCAAGCTATACCACAGAGCAATAGTGATAAAAAACTGTATGGTATTGGAACAGAGACAGACATGTTGATCAGTGGAATAGAATTGAAGACCCAGAAATAAAACCACATACTTATGGTCACTTGATCTTTAAGAAAGATGCCAAAATTATACAATGAAGAAAGAAAGCATCTTCAATAAATGGTGCTGGTCTTCCTGGAAGTTGGTATACAGAAAAATGAAAATAGATTCAGAATTGTCACCTTCCACAAAGTGGTTCAAGTGGATCAAGGACCTCAACATAAAACCAGGTACATTAAATCTAATAGAAGAGAAAGTAGGAAAGAGCCTTGAACTCATTGGCACAAGGGGATATTTCCTAAACAGAACTCTAATGGATCAGGCTCTAAGGTCAAGAATTGATAAATGGGACCTTATGAAAATGTAATGCTTCTGTAAGGAAAAGGACATAGTCAATACAAATCGGCAACCTACAGATAAGGAAAAAAAGTTTCACTAACCCCACATCTGATAGAGGGCTAATATCCAAAATATATAAAGAACTCAAGAAGCTGATTACTAAGAAAATAAACAACCCAATCAAAACGTGCTGTATAGAACTAAACAGAGAATTCACACCAGAGGAATCTTGAATGGCTGAGAAGCAATTAAAGAAATGTTCAAAGTCCTTAGTGATCAGGGAAATAAATGCAAATCAAAATAAACCTGAGATTCTACCTTACACCAATCCGAATGGCTAAAATCAAAACCTCAGGCAACAGAATATGTTGGTGAGGATGTGGAGGAAGAGGAACACTCCTCCATTGCTGGTGGCATTACAACTGGCACAACAACTCTGAAAGCCAATCCTGAGGTTCATCAAAAAATTAGAACTAGATCAACCTGAAGACCCAGCTATACCACTCTTGAATATATACCCATAAGATGCCCCACTATGCTATAGGTTCTCATGTTCCATTATGTTCATAGTGGCCTTGTTTGTAATAGTCAGAAGCAGGAGCAACCAAGATGTCCCACGACAGAAAAATGGATACAAAAAAATGTGGTTCATTTACACAATTGGATATTACTCAGCTATTAAGAATGATGACATCCTGAGTTTTTCAGGAAAATGGATGGAACCAGAAAATATCATCCTGAGTGAGATAACTCAGATCCTAAAGAACATGCATGACTTATACTTACTAAAATGTGGATAGTAGCCAAAAAAAAAAAATACAGAATACCCATGATACTATCCACAGAACTCAAGAAGGTTAACAAGCCAAAGGGTCCAAGTGAGGATGCCTCAATCCCACTTGAGAGGGAGAAGAAACAATCACAGAGTGGTGATGAAAAGGGAGTATGGGAGGGACTTGGGAGTGGGAGAGGATAACATGATCAGGTATTGGAGGGAGGGGATAGGACTGAAGCTCTGAGAGTCAGCAGAAAGAATTGGAAAAAAATTGTTGCTAGAAAAGAATAAAAGTGCAGTTGTTATCCCCCTCCTCCTCMTCATCATCATTATCATAATCATCATAGAATAATTCAGAGTGGTTTGATACACATAATGTTAATATTAAAGTATCAAGACTTTTATTCCTTAAGGCTGATCAGGTACTTCTTATCCTCCTGCCTCCACCTCCCACATGCTGGGATTAAGGATGTCCTTCACCATACCTGGTTAATGTGGCATAATAAAACCCTGTACCTTGAGTATACTATGACAGTGCTTTACCAACTGAGCTTCAAGCTCAACCTAATATCCAGATTGTATACAAACTTTTAATATTTGTGCATAAATTCGTTTGATGGAGTTTTCAAGAACTCTAACTAGTTTTCCAGTTCTTTCCAATGTTCATGACCAAGCAATTTCAACCCAGTATGGAAACTGAGTCATCTTTCAATGTTACATGAGGTCTTTTTCAATTACCTCATGAATGCTTGTGAGATGTTAAGGAAGTGAAAAGAAGCTTCTCTATATTAGATTGGAAAACTTAGGTTATAAAGAAAACTAAATGAAGCAATCACAAAGGGGGAAGAGGGAAAGACCTGGGAGAGAAAGTGGATGGGGGGTATTGGAAKGGGGAGAGGGGAACCTCATCTAGTACTGGGTGAGGGAAACAGACTGAAGCCCTGAGGGCCAGCAGAAAGAATGGAAACAGGCGACCTCAGGAAGTAGGAGGGTTGGGGGGGACCCTCCAGAATGTACCAGAGACCAGGAGGTGAGAGACTTTCATGACTGCCCTCTAAAAGACAAAACAGGCATTTGAAAGTGTCACATGCAGATATTTGCACCCAACCCATGGGCAGAAGCTGTTGACCATTGTGGTTGAATTAGAGTAAAGCTGGAAGAAGCTGAGGAGGAGGGGCAACCCTGTAGGAGGACTAGCAGTCTCAATTTCCCTGACCCCTGAGATATCTCAGACAATGGAACACCAACCAACAGCATACACCAGCTGATATGAGGCCCCCAACACATATACAGTAGAGAACTGCCGGGTATGGGTTCATTAAGAGATGATACACCTAACCCTCAAGAGATTGGAGGCCCCAGGGAGTTTAGAGGTCAGGTGGGACATCTTTGTGGAGACAGGGGAAGGGGGAGAGAGGAGGTATGGGATGTGGAACAGTCAGAAGGTGGGTGGGGGTGGGGGATAAAATATGGAGTATAAAAAACCCAGACCTGGTAGTCCTCTGCTATATATGTGTTGGGGGCCTCATATCAGCTGGTGTATGGTGCCAGGTTGGTTTTCCAGTGTCTGAGAAGATGTACCTTAATCCTCAAGAGACTGGAGGCCTCAGGGAGTTTAGAGGTCTGGTCCCATGGGTGGTGGGGACATCCTTGTGGAAACAGGGGTTGAGGAAGAGATATGGGATGTGGAATAGTCAAAGGTGTACCAGGAAGGGAATAAAATCTGGAATTTAAAATAAGCAAGTAAATAAATAAATAATTGGAAAAAGAAAGAAACTAAGAGAAAACTCTTTGAATATGGCACAGTGACATCTAAGACCTTATATGCTAATTTAACACTTAATTAATTAAACTACAAAATGCCAAAAATAAAAGCTAGGGCTTTCATTTTAATGGTAGAGCACTTGCCTCACAAACTCAAGTCCCTGATTTCCATGTTGAGGATCCAGTACTATACAACCCATAAACCACATGCAGCTTAAGAAGAAGGAAGACCTTCTTCAGGTAGTTGCTTAAGGTAGTTCTAAGTTGCAGTTGCTTCAGTCCTATGCAGAATGAGGAAAAAAATAATCACAGGAGGTAGAGGGAGGGAAGGATTTTGGGGGAGAGAGAAAAGGGAGAGAACAAAGGGGTAGCAAGAACAGGTATTGGAAGGAATAGAGAATCAAGAAATTGAATAGAAGCATGTAGCAGAGGGAGATGTGAAACTGGGGTAGCCACTTGAAAGTCCCAGACTCTGGTGATAATGCCTTTAGCTGAAATACCCCACAAAGGGGAGATATAACCTGTAGAGACCGCCTCCAGGAGATAGGCACCGCCCACCAGTTGAAGGTTGGGGCCACCCACCCATCTCAAAATTATAAATCCAGAAACACTCCTTTCCAAAGGAAAGACAGGGACAAATAAATGGAACAGAGCCTGACAAAAAGGCCATCCACAGACCACTGTACCCAAGGATCCATCCTATATGCAAACACCAAATCGCCACATTATTACTGATGCCAAGAAGTTCTTGCTAACAGGAGCCCAGTGTGGCTGCTTCCTGAGAGGTTCTACCAGCACCTCACTAATACAGATGCAGAATCTTACAGCTAACCATCAGAATGTGCCCCAGGACCCCAATGGAAGAGCAAGGGGAATGATTGAAAGAGCTGAAGGGGATTGCAGCCTCATTGGAAGAACAGTATCAACTAGTTGTACCACAAAGAGCTCCTAGAGACTAAACCACCAACCAAAAAGTATATATGGAAGGAGCCAGGACTCCAGATACATATGTAGCAGAGGATGGCCTTAACTGACATCAGTTGTAGGGGAAGGAGGCTTGAAGCCCCAGAATAGGGGATAGCATTCCTCTAGCATAGAGGAATGAGGCAGGAGTGGATAAATGGGTAGAGGATCACCCTCATAGAGGCGAAGTGAAGGAGGGTGAGGGGGAGCTGTTGTAGGGGTAACGGGGAATGTTTGAAATGTAAATGAATAAAATAATTTTTAAAAAGCTGAGATACAGGGTAAGAGTCTGCATACATACTCATTCATGATACTTGGCAAGAGCTATATTAAAACTCTGTCAAGAATTCTTAGCAATATTTAATTCAGGAAAGTGAATAGAAGCATGTAGCAGAGGGAGATGTGAAACTGGGGTAGCCACTTGAAAGTCCCAGACTCCAATGGTGATGACTTTAGCTGAAATACCCCACAAAGGGGAGATACAACCTTAGAGTCCACCTCCAGTAGATAGGCACGGCCCCCAGTTGAAGGTTAGGGCCACTCATCCATAACTTAAAATCGTCAAGGATTGGGGTATAATTCAGTGATTGAAAACTGGCATAGAAAAAAAAGAAAAAAAGAAAAAGAAAAAGAAAAAGAAAACTGGCCTAGAGTGTATGGACCCCTGTGTTTGACACCAATACGACAAGAAATATAAAACAAATAAAAATATGGCAAAAGGTTTGAATAGATCTTTCTAAATTCAAAGATGTTATAAATATCCAAAAGATGCATGGAAAAAACATTCAAAAGCATAATTGTAAAGCTATGTACTGTGAGAACAGTGCAATTTGAAGACTTAGTGACATTGCCATCACACTGGTAAATTTCTTGTTCTGAGTGTAATTTACATGGGGTTTAAGCCACATACTCTCTATATGTAGATGGTAGGCCTGAATAAAATGTTCATCTCAAAATCTATTTTTTAGTTATAGAATAAGAAATATTTTAAAATTCAGATCTAAGAATAAAACATCTTCAAATAGGGCAAAGCTCTGATAGTGAATACAAAGAAAATATTTACATGAACTTGGTATGTCAGTTTTGGTTTCAGGATGACTTGAGTTTTAATCACAGTTTTTCTAGATMAGCACTTCTCAATCTGTAGGTCATGACCCTTTGAAGGTTGAATGACCAACCATTTCACAGGGATCACATATCAGATATCATGCCTATCAGTTATTTACATTATGATTCATCAGAGTAGTAAAATTTCAGTAATAAAGGAACAACAAAAATAATTTTAGGGTTGGGTACCACCACAACATAAGAAACTGTATTACAGGGTCATGCATTATGGAATTTGAGAAACACTGCTCTATATAAAAGAGAATGTCTCCCTCAGTTACTTTGCTAAGTGAAAACAATTCTATAGCAATTGTGTCTTCTTCATACATACATTTGAAAGATAAAAAGATACACGGACAAGAATATTAAACACTTTATATTGAAACATATGTAAATTGGCTATAATGAATGGTACTGCTAAAGTTTTAATATTATGAATAAGAAATATATTGATATGGAATCACTTGTTTAAAGGTGATCAAAGAAAAGCCTGATTTGTTACTTTGAATCTTCATAAACTGATTTTAGGAGATTACCAATCAATAACATCACTACTAGCATTTCAAGTAAATGGGGTTTAGATATACTATTCTCATAAATCATTTTTAGGTCCAAGGGCGAACATGCAAGAGGAAATAAAATTTTGGTGTGGTATATAGTAAAAAGAATGATATTAA
The DNA here is from genome assembly GCA_002335545.1 of Apodemus speciosus. Classification (NCBI taxonomy): domain Eukaryota; kingdom Metazoa; phylum Chordata; class Mammalia; order Rodentia; family Muridae; genus Apodemus; species Apodemus speciosus. The sequence continues at coordinate 4,839 of BDUI01053515.1, read as the reverse complement.
AGTATCCCTTCATTGAAGAATTATTAAAATCAGAAAACTGATTTATAAATAATAAAAAAATCAAACGATTCATTTATAGAAGTCAGAAAAGAAATATGTATATACAAGCAGATTTCTGTATACAGCAATAGCATAGGTTGACTGTTCAATTAAAAGTATTTTATATTATACAGAGAAATTAAACTAAGTCTTAATATAGACTTATTAAATAATCCACAAATACCATCTATTTATATTAACTTTGTCAGATTAAAAGC
>BDUI01053444.1:0-17425 GCA_002335545.1 Apodemus speciosus | reverse complement strand
GGGGGGCACTTCTCATTATCCCCCTACACTGGTACATCAAGACTCTACGAAGCTATGTGCATCCTCTCCTACTGAGGCCAGGGAACGCAACACAACTACAAGAACATATACCACATACAGGAAGCAGCTCTTATGGATAGCTCCCACTCTAGTTGTTTGGGACCCACATGAGGACCAAGCTGCATATCTGTTACATACTTGTGGGAAGGCCTAGATCTAACGCTGTGTGTTCTTTCCTCTCCGAGAGCTCCAAAGGGTACAGGTTAGTTGATTCTCTCAGTCTTGCTGTGGAGTTCCCATTCCCATAGAGGCCACAGTCCTTCCTTCTTTTTTCCTATAAGAGTGCATAAGCTCCATGCAGAGCTTGACTGTGGGTGTTTGAATCTCTCTGAGTCATCTGCTGGGTGGAGGCTCTCAGAGGACAGCCATGCTAGACTCCTGTCTGTAAGCATAACAGAGTATCAATAATAGAGCCAGGGATGGGTGCTTGCCCATGGGATGACACTCCTGTTAGGCCAGTTATTGGTTGGACATTCACTCAGTCTGTGCTTCATTTCCCATGTCTGCATTTCTTATAGATTGGATAAATTTTGGGTTGAAATTTTTTGGGGGTGCATTGGTGTCCCCATGGCTTCACTGATRCTCCTGCCCTGCCACAGGAAGTGGCCTCTTCAGGATTTATATCACTGATGCTGTAGCTGTCCCCATCTATTCTTGGGGTTCCCTTATCTCAGGTCACAGGCTCTTCCCCTACAGTCACACCTGTCACTTGCAGATTTCCATTTATTCTCATGGCCATCTAGACATCCCTCCTGTATGTGCCCACACCTGATCCTGAACGCCCCATTCCCCTCCTTATCCCCCCTCCCACCCACTTTCCAGGTTGCTCCCTCCATCTGACACTTATCATTATTTTATTCCTTTTTCTAAGTGGAATGTAAGCAAAAACTTGCTGTCCACTGAAGCAATGGAAATATGTGGAGAGCCTTATTGGGGTACCGTCCTGCCTGGCAGGAGCCTGACATTGGCCAAAGAAGAGGACTTAAAGCAGGAACCTGACTTTAGGGCAAAATAGGGAAGTAGGTTAAGGCAGGAATTTTTATCTTAGGGTGGACCGAGAGAAGCAAGCTTCAGGCAAGATTCTGGGCTTGGATGAGGAAGTAGGCTCAGGTATTTTTGTCATCCTTACACACCTTTGGAAACAACTGTCACTGAAGTTATGTGGGATATTGCTTATTGCCTTGACAATTTTGTGTTTACTTGCTTGTTCCTCATTGTACTACTATTTATCTTAATTCCTGAATGTAATTAAATTGGTATAAAAATGGATTGAGAATTATTAAAGCCGCTTTCAGTCTCAGAATTGACTGGGTTCATACTGCAGTTTTGTCTATTTCTATTTCTTTTCAATCCTCAGTCCTGTGTAGGAGAACCTGTTGACTGACTGAGTGGGYTTAGTCAGAAACAATGTGTCACCTGTGTTACCACATAAAGAGACAAAGGCATTTCCTTTTAGCCATTATAATTTCCATAGAATAAGCTTTCCTTGACCCTAACTTTGTATTATAATTATAACCTGAGTCCTCATAAAMGGGATACACCTTGAAAAGATGATGCATCTTTGGCCTGGCTAGCCAGTGGTTGCATTTAAGACAGAAAGTCATGAGTTGGCTTTCCCAGGGCCTACTATACAAGTGTATGGCATTACTCTAAGCCCTGTGCATGTTGTAGCCTCATTGGAGTTAGATTTCATTTATAAAGAAGAATAAGGCAAGACAAGCCATGTCCCTTGTTCATGCCCATATAACGCTCTCTGGACAGCCCCGAGTATCAGCCCAGGATTCTGACTCCACAGTTGTTGGTGATCTGCTGTGTCAGCAGTCTGTCTCCAAGGGCTTGTATGCCAAAACAGCAGAGAATTCCAAATCAGTCAGTTTACAGTGACGATCCATAACCACAGTATCTGCACCTTTCAAATCGTTCTGGCAGTAAAGACTCTCAGTATACCTGGGAAATTGGTGTAATTGACATGGCACCATCTGAACCCAGTTCTCCCAAAACAGCAAGTCCTGGATACCCCAACACACTGGAAAAGCAAGATCTGGATTTAAAATCACAYCTCATGATGTTGATAGAGGATTTCAAGAAGGACATAAATATCTCCACTAAAGAAATACTGGAGAACATGTGTCAACAGGTAGAAGCTATTAAAGAGGAAACACAAAAATCCCTTAAAGACATACAGGAAAACAAAAACAAACAAGTAAAGGAACTGAACAAAACCACCCAGGATCTAAAAATGGAAGTAGAAACAATAAAGAAATCATAAAGGCAGACAACTCTGGACATAGAAAACCTTGGAAATAAATCAGGAATCATAGATGCAAGTATCAACAACAGAACAGTAGAGAGAAAAGAGAATTGGGAGTGCTGAATATACTATAGAAAACATTGACTCCAACAATTAAAGAAAATGCAAAATGCAAAAAGCTTGTAACTCAAAACATCCAGGAAATCCAGGAAAAAATGGGAAGACCAACCCTAAGGATTATAGGTATAGAAGAGAGCATTGATTTACAACTTATTGTGCCAGAAATTATCTTCAATAAAATTATAGAAGAAAACTTCCCTAATCTAAAATAAGAGAGGCCATGAACACACAAGAAGCCAACAGAACTCCAAACAGACTGGACCAGAAGAGAAATTACTTCCATCACATAATAATCAAAACATCCAATTGCGCTAAACAAAGAAAGAATAGTAAAAGCAGTAATGGAAAAAGGTACAGTAACATAAAAAAGCAGACTTATCAGAATTACACCAGAAATTTCAGCAGAAACCATGAAAGCTAGAAGATCTTGGGCAGATCTCATACAGACCCTAAGAGAACACAAATACCAGCCCAGACTACRATATCCAGCAAAACTCGCAATGACGATAGATGGAGAAACCAAGGTATTCTATGATAAAACCAAACCTACACAACAATTTTCCAAAAATATRGCCATACAATAAATAATAGATGCAAAATGCCAACTCAGGGAGGGAAATCTCACACTAGAAAAAGCAAGAAAGTAAACTTCTTTCAACAAACCCAAAAGAAGATAACCAAACAAACATAAAAATAACATCAAAAATAACTGGAAGCAACAGTCACTCTTCCTTAATATCTCTTAACATCAATGGACTCAATCCCACAATAAAAAGATATATACTAACATACTGGAAACATTAACAGGACCTAGCATTTTACTGCATACAGGAAATGCACCTCAGTGTCAAAGACAAACACTACCTGAGAGAAAAAGTCTAGAAATAATTTTCCAAGCAAGTTGTCCCAGGAAACAAGTTGGAGTAGCCATTCTAATATCAGATAAAATCTTTCAACTTAAAGTCATCAAAAGAGACACAGAAGGACACTTCTTACTGGTCAAAGGAAAAATCCATCAAGAAGAGCTCTCAATTCTGAACATCTATGCTCCAAATGCAAGGGTACCCTCATTTGTAAAAGAAACTTTACTAAAGCTCAAAGCACAAATTATACCTAACACAATAATTGTGGGTGACTTCAACACTCCACTCTCCTCAATGGACCTATCAGGAAATCAGAAACTAAACAGGGACNGCCATACAATAAATAATAGATGCAAAATGCCAACTCAGGGAGGGAAATCTCACACTAGAAAAAGCAAGAAAGTAAACTTCTTTCAACAAACCCAAAAGAAGATAACCAAACAAACATAAAAATAACATCAAAAATAACTGGAAGCAACAGTCACTCTTCCTTAATATCTCTTAACATCAATGGACTCAATCCCACAATAAAAAGATATATACTAACATACTGGAAACATTAACAGGACCTAGCATTTTACTGCATACAGGAAATGCACCTCAGTGTCAAAGACAAACACTACCTGAGAGAAAAAGTCTAGAAATAATTTTCCAAGCAAGTTGTCCCAGGAAACAAGTTGGAGTAGCCATTCTAATATCAGATAAAATCTTTCAACTTAAAGTCATCAAAAGAGACACAGAAGGACACTTCTTACTGGTCAAAGGAAAAATCCATCAAGAAGAGCTCTCAATTCTGAACATCTATGCTCCAAATGCAAGGGTACCCTCATTTGTAAAAGAAACTTTACTAAAGCTCAAAGCACAAATTATACCTAACACAATAATTGTGGGTGACTTCAACACTCCACTCTCCTCAATGGACCTATCAGGAAATCAGAAACTAAACAGGGACMCAGTGAAAGTAATTGARGCTTTGGGCAATTGGATTTAACAGATATACATAGAACATTTCATCCTAAAGCAAAAGAATGTACCCTTTTCTCAGCACCTCATGGTACCTTCTCCAAAATTGGCCATATAATTGGTCACAAATGAGACCTCAGCAAATATAAGAAGATCAAACTAATCCCATGCCTCCTATCAGATCACTATGGAGTAAGAGTGGTCTTAAAGCAACAAAAACAACAGAAAGCCCACATACACATGGAAGCTGAACAATACTCTACTCCATGATACCTTGGTCAAGAAAGAAATAAAGAAAGAAATCAAAGACTTTTTAGAATTTAATGAAAATGAAGGCACAACATACTCAAATTTAGGGGACACAATGAAAGCAGTGTTAAAAGGAAAACTCATAGCCCTGAGTGCCTCCAAAAAGAAAATGGAGTAGCCAAACTATTATCAGATAAAATCGACTTTCAACCAAATGTCATAAAAAAGATAAGGAAGGACACTTCATAATGTGCAATATAGAAAAAGAACACAATAATTTAGACAACAAATAACCAAATAACCCTATTAAAAATGGGATACAGTGCTAAATAAAGAATTATCAACTGAGGAATAATCATCATAATCATCAATGGAAAAAAATCTAACAAGAAGAACTCTCAATTCTGAACATCTATGCTAGAAATGCATGGGCACCCACATTCATAAAAGAAACTGTACTAAAGGTCAAAGCACACATTGCACCTCATACAATAATTGTGGGGTACTTCAATACCCCAATGCCCTCTTTGGACWGATCAGGAAAACACAAATTTAATGGAGAAACAGTAAAACTCATAGAAGTTATGGACCAAATGTATTTAACAGATATCTATAGACCATTTCATCCTAAATCATAAGAGCATACCTTCTCAGCACTTCTCAGTATCTTTCCCGTGCTGGTGGACTGGCAGGATTAATATACTACAAAATGGCCATCTTACCAAAAGCAATCTAAAGGTTCAGTGCAGTTCCCATCAAAATTCTAATTCAATTCTTCATAGAGTTAGAAAAAGCAATTCTCAAATTCATCTGGAATAACAAAAATTCCAGTATAGCTAAAACCATTCTCAACACTAAAAGAACTTCTGGGAGAATCATTATCCTAGATTACCAACAGCAACTGCATGGTATTGGTACAGGGACAGGCAGGGAGATCACTGTAAYAGAATTGAAGACCCAGAAATGAGCCCACACACCTATGGTCACTTGGTCTTTGACAAAGGAATTAAAACCATCCAGGGGAAAAAAGATAGCCTTTTCAACAAATCATGCTGGTTCAACTGGCAGTTAGCATGCAGAAGAATGCAAATCTTATCTCCTTGTACAAAGCTCAAATCCAAGTGGATCACAGACCTCCACATAAAATCAGACACTCTGAATGTAATAGAAAAGTAACTGGGGCAGAACCTTGAGCACAGGGGCACAGGGGAAATTACCTGAATAGGACACCAATAGCTTATACTCTAAGACCAAGAACTGACAAATGGGACCTCAGAAAATTACAAAGTTTCTATAAGACAAAGGACACCGTCAATAGGACAAAACAGCAACCTACAAATTGGGAAAAGATCTCCACCAACCCTATATCTGACAGAGGGATAATGTGCAATATAGAAAAAGAACACAATAATTTAGACACCAAAGAACCAAATAACCCTATTTAAAAATGGGATACAGTGCTAATTAAAGAATTATCAACTGAGGAATACTGAATAGCTGAGTGGTACCCAATGAAATGTTCAGCATCCTTAGTCATCAGGGAAATGCAAATCAAAACAACCCGGAGATTCCACCATACACCAGTCAGAATGGCTAGGATCAAAAACTCAGGGGACAGAAGGTGCAGCTGAGGATATGGAGAAAGAGGAACACTCCTCCACCACTGGTGGGAAGGCAAGCTGGTACAACCACTCTGGAAATCAGTTCAGTTGTTCCTCAGAAAATTGGAAATATTACTCCTGGAGGACCTAGCTATACCACTCTTGGGCTATCTATACCTAGATGATTCTCCAACATGTAATAAGGATCCATGCTTCACTATGTTCATAGCATGCTTATTTATAATAGCCAGAAGCTGGAAAGCACCTAGATGTCCCTCAACAGAGGTATGGATACAGAAAATGTTATAAAATGAAGTTCTACTCAGCTATTAAAACCAATGAATTCACGAAAATCTTAGGCAAATGAAAGGAACTAGAAAATATCCTGAGTGAGGTAACCCAATCTCAAAAGAACCCACATGGTATACACTCACTGATAAGTGGATATTAGCCCAGAATCTTGGAATACCCAACAAAAAATTGACAGACGAACTGAAGCTCAAGAAGAAGGAAAACCAACATATGGATACTTTGGTTCTTCTTAGAAGGGGGAACCAAACAGCCATGGGAAGAGATACATAGTCAAAGTGTGGAGCAGAGACTGAAGGAAAGGCCATCCAGAGACTGCCCCACCTGGGGATCCACCCTATATGTTGTCACCAAACCCAGAGACTAATGTGGATGCCAATAAGTGCTTGCTGACAGGAGCCTGATATAGTTGTCTCCTGAGAGGCTCTGCCATTACCTGACAAATACAGAGGAGCGTGCTCCCAGCCAACCATTGGACGGAGCACAAGGTTCCCAATGGAGGAGCTAGATAAAGGACCCGAGAAGCCAAAGGAGCTGTCAGCCCCATAAGGAAGAACAACATTATGAACCCACCAGTACCCCCAGAGCTCCTAGGGACTAAACTACCAACCAAAAAGTACACATGGAGGGACCCATGGCTCCAGCCATATATGTAGCAGAGGATGATCTTATTGGTCATCAAAGGGAGGAGAGGCCCTTGGCACTGAGAAAGCTTGATACCCCAGTATGTGGGAATGACAGGACATGGAATTGGGAGTGGTTGAGTTGGCAAGCAGGGGGGAAGGGGGATGGAATAGGATGTGTTCAGAGGGGAAACTAGAAAGGGGAAAACATTTGAAATATAAAGAAAATATCTTAATAAAAAATAAAATATTGGGATAATGAAAAAAATGTGTTGTGTTGTTTTTGTTTTGTTTTAGTGGCACACAGAATACAAAAGTTCACAAATATTTTAGAGCCAAGGCAGTACAACAATGTGAGGTAAACCCAATTAATTCTGAAAAAGAAATAGTTTGTTGTAGCATGAATAYGGCCACAATAATGTGAAGGGTGGTACAATTAAACAGTCAGAATCTCTGCAACCTCCCCGGTTTCTATGGAACAGAAATAGTTTTATGTTTCCACTTGAATCTGGGAATGGTCCACTAAGTTTGAGTGAGCAATTCACAACTGAGTTGGAAAGACAAAATTCAAGGATTCAATGTCAGATTTTCTTCCAGAAACATGGAAATTGGAACATTTGTCCCCTAAGGTTACAGATGTACTTAAACAAGTACTAATAACAGTGAAAATCGAAAAGTGTGCAATTCTAGATGCCTGTTCCCTGATGTTCACTCATCAAAGATTTCCTCAGTTAAAGTTGTAAGGTAAAGAGAAAATTGAAATACTGCCTTGTATCTTTATCAAATCAGGATGGATTAAGGCAGAACATGACCAAGAACAGAAACATTGGAAATCCTACAAACCCTGGAAAACTGGACATAAAAGTAACTTTAGTAAATCTCATAGCACACATAGCACCTCATACAAAAATAATGGGAGACTTCAACACCTGACTCTCAGCAATGGACAGATCATAGAAACAGAAAGTAAAGAGAAACACAGTGAAACTAACACAAGTTCTGAACCAAATGGATTAAGCATATATCTGTAGAACGTTTCATCCTAAAACAAAATATACCTTCTTCTCAGCACTTCATGTTACCTTCTCCAAAATTGACTGTATAACTGGTCACTAAACAGGCCTTACCAGGCACAGGAAGATTGAAGTAATCCTATGCATCCTATCAGATCACCACAGACTAAGGCTGGTCTTTAATAAAAACAAAAACAACGGAAAGCCCATATATACATGGAAGCTGAAGAATGCCCTACTCAATGATACTTGGTCAAGGAAGAAATGAAGAAGGATTTAACGACTTTTTAGAATTTAATGAAAATGAAGGCATATCATACCAAAACTTTATGGGACACAAAGAATGCAGTGCTAAGAGGAAAACTAATAACTCTATCTGACTCCAAAAAAGAAACTCTAGAGGTCACACCTGACAGTGTTAAAACAAAAAGAACCAAATACATGCAAATGGARCAGATGGCAGGAAATAATCAAATTCAGAGCTGAAATCAACCAAGCAGAAACTAAAAGAACTACACAAAGAACCAACCAAACCAGGAGCTGGTTCTATGAATTAACCAACAACATAGATAAACCCTTAGTGAGACTAATGAGAAGGCACAGAGACAGTATCCAAATTAACAAAATCAGAAAAGTTAAAGGAGACTTAACAACAGAAACTAGGGAAAACAAAAAAATCATCAGATCCTACTACAAAAGCCTATACTCAACACAACTGGAAGATCTGGATGAAATGGACAATTTTCTAGACAGATACGATGTACCAAAGATCAGGAGCAGATAAACAATCTAAACAGTCCCATAATTTCTAAAGAAGTAGAAGCAGTCATTAATAGTTTCCCTACCACAAAAATCCCAGGACCAGATGGGTTTAGTACAGAGCTCCATCCAACCTTCAAAGAAGACCTAATACCAATACTCTTCAAACCATTCCACAAAATAGAAACAGAAGGAACACTACCCAATTCGTTCTATGAAGCCACAATTACTCTGATACCTAAACCACACAAAGACCCAAGAAAGAAAGAGTACTTCAGACCAATTTCCCTTATGAATATCGATGCAAAAATACTTAATAAAATTCTCGAAAACCGAATCCAAGAACACATCAAATGATCATCCATCATGATCAAGTAGCCTTCATTGCAGGGATTCAGGGATGGTTCAGTATATGGAAATTCATCATCGTAATCCACTATATGAACAAACTCAAAGAAAAAAAAMCACATGATCATTTCATTAGATGATGAGAAAGTGTTTGAAAAATCCATACCCCTTCATGATAAAAGTCTTGGAAAGGTCAGGAATTCAAAGCCCATAACTAAATATAGTAAAAGCAATATACAGCAAACCAGTAGCCAATATCAAACTAAATGGAGAGAAACTAGAAACAATCCCACTAAAATTAGGGACTGTTCAATATAGTACTCAAAGTCCAGCCAGAGCAACTAGACAACAAAAGGAGATCAAGGGAATACACATTGGAAAGGAAGAAGTCAAAATATCACTATTTGCAGATGATATGATAGTATACTTAAGTGACCTCAAAAATTCCCCCAGAGAACTTCTAATCCTGATAAACAACTTCAGTGAAGTGCCTGGATTTAAAATTAACTCAAAGAAATCAGTGGCCTCCCTCCATTCAAAGGATAAACAGGCTGAGAAAAATATAGGGAAACAACACCCTTCACAACAGTCACAAACAATATGAAATACCTTGGTGTGACTCTAACTAAGCAAGTGAAAGATCTATATGACAAGATCTTCATGTCTCTAAAGAAAGAAATCAAAGAAGACCTCAGAAAATAGAAAGGACTTCCATGGTCATGGATTGGCAGGATTAATATAGTAAAAATGGATATCCAGCTGAATGCAATCTACAGAGTCAATGCAATCCCCATCAAAATTTCAATTCAATTCTTCATAGAGTTAGGAAGCACAAATTGCAAATTCAGCTCAAACAACATTAAAAAGGATATTGAACTCTATTGTCAACCATAAAACAACTTCTGGTCAATTCATCATCCCTAACCTCAAGCTATACTACAGAGCACTTGTGATAAAAATGGCATTGTGTTGTACAGTAACAAGCAGGTGGAGCAATGGAATAGAATTGATGACCCAGAAATAAACACACATACCTATGGTCACTTGATCTTTGATGAAAGAACTAAAACCATCTGGTGGTTATAAGACAGCATTTTCAACAAATGGTGCTGGTTCATTCAGCTGGTGGTCAACATGCAGAAGAATGCAAATCTATCCATTCTTATCTCCTTGTAACAAAGCTTAAGTCCAACTGGATCAAGGACCTCCATATAAAAACAAGATACACTGAAACTAATAGAAAAGAAAGTGGGGAAGAGGCTTGAGCACATGGTCAGGAAGGACAATTTCCCATACAGAAAACCAATAACTTATGCTCTAAAATCAAGATTGACAAATGGGACCTCATAAAATTAGAAAGCTTCTGTAAGGCAAAGGTCAATGTCAATAGGACAAAACAGAAACCAACAGATTGGGAAAATATCTTTATCAACCCTACATCAGACAGAGGACTAATATCTACTATATACAAAGAATTCAAGAAGTTAGACTCTAGAGAACCAAATAAATCTATTAAAAATGGGATACAGAGCTAAACAAAGAATTCTTAACTGAGGAATACCAGATGGCTGAGAAACACCTAAAGAAATGTTCAAAATCCTAAGTCATCAGGGAAATGCAAATCGATACAACACTTAGATTCCATGTCATACCAGTCAGAATGGCTAAGATGAAAAACTCAGGGGACAGCAGATGCTGGAGAGGATGTGGAGAAAGAGGAACACTCTTCCAGTCCTGGTAGGATTTCAAGCTGGTAAAATGAAGTTAAATGTCTTATAGGCATCATGGTTACAGATCCATAGCTAAATATGATAAATGCAATACACAGTAAGCTAATAACCAACATCAAATGAAATACAGACATATATAAAGCAATCCCACTAAAATCATGGACAAGAGAAGGCTGCATATTATCRGTGTCTATTCATCATAATACTTGAATTTCTTGATGGAGAAATAAGACAACAAAAGGTTATACAAATGGAAAAGCAAGAAATCAAAGTATCACTATTTGCAAATGATATGATAGTATGCATAAACAGCCTCCAAAATTCCACTGGAGAACTCCTACAGTTGATAAACACCTTCAGCAAATGGGCTGGATACAAAATCAACTACAATATGAAAAAAATCTGCAGCTTACCTGTACATAAATGATAAACAGGCTGAGAAAGAAACTGTGGAAACAATACCCTTACAATAGTCAATAATAATATTAAATATCTTGGGTAACTCTAACCAAGGAAGTGAAATAGGAAAAAGTGGACCCAGGTTCTGGAAAGGCCCAATGCAGCAGTGCAGGGGTATACCAGAACAGGGAAGTGGGAAGGGGTGAATAGGGGAACAAGGGGAGGGAAAAAGACATATGGGGGGCGGGGAAACCAGAAAAAGGGAAATGAAATGTAAATAAAGAATATATCCAATAAAATAAAATAAAATAAAATTTTAAAAAAGAACTTTAAGTCCTTGAAGAAAGAAATTTAAGAAGATATCAGAATACGGAATGATCTCCCATGCTCGTGGATTTGCAGGAAAAATACAGAAAAAAATGTCCACTTTACCAAAAGCAATCCACAGATTTAATGCAATCCTCATCAATATTCCAACACAACATTTATAGGCCTTGAAATAGCAATTTTAAACTTCATATGGAAATATCAAAGAATAAGAAAAACGAAGAAGAACAACAACAAAAACCCAGAATATCCAAAACAATCCTGACCAGTTAAAAACTTTGGGAAAAATCACCAATCCTGAACTTAAGCTGTATTACAGAGCAAGAGTGATAAAAATTTGCGGTATGGGTACAGAAACAGACACATTGATCAATGGAATCAAATCCTGCCATACCACTCCTGGGCATATACCCAGAGGTTTACCCTGCAGAGGGAAGGGGACTTATGGGACATATGGTGAGGGGGGAACTGGGAAAGGGGAAAACATTCGGAATGTAAACAAAAAATATAGAAAATAAAAAAAAAATAAGGACACAGGCTCCGCTAGGTTCATAGCAACCTTATTTATAATACCGAGATGCTGTAAAGAACCCGGATTTCTTTCAATGGAGGAATGTATACAGAAAATGTGGTTTATCTACACAACGGAATATTAGTCAGCTATTAGAAATCATGAATTCATGAAATTCTTAGGCAAATGGGTGGAACTGGAAAAGGTGTTCTTGAGTGAGGTAACCCAACCACAAAAGAACACTCATGTTATGCACTCACTGATAAGTAGATATTAGCCCAGAAGCTTGGAATACCCAAGACACAATCCACATTTCAAATGAAGCTCAAGGAAAAGGAAGTACAAAGTATGCGTACTCTGGTCCTTCTAAGAAGGGGAAGCAAAATACCCACAGAAGGTGACACAGACACAAAGTGTGGAGCAGAGTCTGAGGGAAAGATCATCCAAAGACTGCCCCACCTAGGGATCCATCCCAAATACAGTTACATAACCAAGACACTATTATGGTTGCCCATAAGTGCTTGCTAAGCAGAGCCTGATATAGCTGTCACCTGGGAGGCTCTACCAGTGCATGTCAAATACAGAGGGGGACACTCTCAGCCAGCCTCTTAACTGAGCACAGGGTCCCCAATGGAGGAGCTAGAGAAAGGACCCAATGAGCTGAAAGGGTTTGCAGTGCCATAGGAGGAACAACAACATGAGCCACMCAGTACCCCCAGATCACCCTGGGACGTATCCATTAACTAAAGAGTGCACATGGAGTTTCCTCTGGCTGCAGATGCATAGGCAACAGAGGATGGCCTGTTTGAAATCAAAGGGGGGAGAGGCCCTTGGTCCTGGGAAGGCTTGATGCCTCGGTGTAGGGGAATACAAGGACAGTGAAGCAGGTATGGATTGATTGGGGAACAAGGTGAGGGGAGATGGGTTAGGGGATCAGGAAAGGGGTCAATATATGAAATGTAAATAAAGAATATGTCTTATAAAAATATTAAAGTAAAAATGAAAAAAGAATAAATAAACAAACAACAACAACAACAACAAGAACAACAACAAAAGAGGCTTGTTCAATACAACAGACTGACACATATGACCTCTCAGATACTCTGGCTGCATGCACATTTCAGGGCCATATTGGGTTCCAAGCTGGGATAAGTGGACACAAGTCTCTATCCATAACCCAGAAAAATATGCAATTCCTAACAATTTACATAGGAAAAAATGTAGTTCCCTCCAAATGAGAATCAGTGGGTTTACAAAACACATTATGGCAGACCCCATGCCCAATCCTAGACAAACAATGCAAAATGAAATTAGTGGTACTTAGCACCAGCTGTTTGCTTGCTTGCTTGTTTCGCAAGGCTCTGGTTCAGGTTGTTTTGTTTACTTTTTTGTTTTATTTTTTTTTCTTTTTAACTTAAGGGGCTTTTGCTTATATACTCTTTGTGATTTTGTGTTTGGGTGTGTGGATTTTTGCATACAGATAGGTGTGTATGAGTTTATTAGCCTTTTTCTTTTGTTCATTTTTGCCCATTTGTTTTGTTCTATTGTGATGTTTTAATTTTGTCTTAATTTTTTATTATCATATTTATTTTTTATATGGCTGCTTGTTTTCTGATGATATAGAAATAGGGTATGGATTTTGATGAGTGGGAAAATGGGGACATTCTGAGAAGAATCGCAAGATATTGGATCTAATCAGAATATAATATATAAAATAATCTATTTTTGAATTGCATATTCATGCTAATGTGATCTCAACCCTGTACTTTATCTAGGACTACAGATTCACTGTTGGCTAATTTCTCAAATATATGACAAATGACTTTCAAGGCCTAAGGGCAAGGACTTTTAGGAAGAACATTATTTTAGGATTTGAGGTGAGATATTCAGGAAAGGAAGCAAGCAAACCTGTCTGCCAGGAGCAATCACAAAGATGGGATGCGCTGTTTTCAGGAGTCCTGCTCTAGAGGACTTTAGGGCTTTACTGAGGTGAGTCAGGGCAGGTATNCAGTACCCCCAGATCACCCTGGGACGTATCCATTAACTAAAGAGTGCACATGGAGTTTCCTCTGGCTGCAGATGCATAGGCAACAGAGGATGGCCTGTTTGAAATCAAAGGGGGGAGAGGCCCTTGGTCCTGGGAAGGCTTGATGCCTCGGTGTAGGGGAATACAAGGACAGTGAAGCAGGTATGGATTGATTGGGGAACAAGGTGAGGGGAGATGGGTTAGGGGATCAGGAAAGGGGTCAATATATGAAATGTAAATAAAGAATATGTCTTATAAAAATATTAAAGTAAAAATGAAAAAAGAATAAATAAACAAACAACAACAACAACAACAAGAACAACAACAAAAGAGGCTTGTTCAATACAACAGACTGACACATATGACCTCTCAGATACTCTGGCTGCATGCACATTTCAGGGCCATATTGGGTTCCAAGCTGGGATAAGTGGACACAAGTCTCTATCCATAACCCAGAAAAATATGCAATTCCTAACAATTTACATAGGAAAAAATGTAGTTCCCTCCAAATGAGAATCAGTGGGTTTACAAAACACATTATGGCAGACCCCATGCCCAATCCTAGACAAACAATGCAAAATGAAATTAGTGGTACTTAGCACCAGCTGTTTGCTTGCTTGCTTGTTTCGCAAGGCTCTGGTTCAGGTTGTTTTGTTTACTTTTTTGTTTTATTTTTTTTTCTTTTTAACTTAAGGGGCTTTTGCTTATATACTCTTTGTGATTTTGTGTTTGGGTGTGTGGATTTTTGCATACAGATAGGTGTGTATGAGTTTATTAGCCTTTTTCTTTTGTTCATTTTTGCCCATTTGTTTTGTTCTATTGTGATGTTTTAATTTTGTCTTAATTTTTTATTATCATATTTATTTTTTATATGGCTGCTTGTTTTCTGATGATATAGAAATAGGGTATGGATTTTGATGAGTGGGAAAATGGGGACATTCTGAGAAGAATCGCAAGATATTGGATCTAATCAGAATATAATATATAAAATAATCTATTTTTGAATTGCATATTCATGCTAATGTGATCTCAACCCTGTACTTTATCTAGGACTACAGATTCACTGTTGGCTAATTTCTCAAATATATGACAAATGACTTTCAAGGCCTAAGGGCAAGGACTTTTAGGAAGAACATTATTTTAGGATTTGAGGTGAGATATTCAGGAAAGGAAGCAAGCAAACCTGTCTGCCAGGAGCAATCACAAAGATGGGATGCGCTGTTTTCAGGAGTCCTGCTCTAGAGGACTTTAGGGCTTTACTGAGGTGAGTCAGGGCAGGTATRTTTTTCAGCACATCTGTCCCACTCAGGATTTGCTCAAGTTCAAGAAGAGCAGTATTTCACTGATCACTTCATATGAAGATGCAGTTAGCCTGTCAGATCAAACAAGAGTAAAATCAACCATGTGCTGCCTACAAGAAACATACATTCTTCTAGGTATTTGGTCTAGAGATTCAGTTTCTCCACAGATCAAGGTGGGTATGAAACATGGTTAGAAGCTACTTATTTACCTCCCCGGAGTGCTCAGTCCTTCCTTCTAAGCAGTTATGTTTCTGTATCCTGGAGCTCTTCCAGGGAGCCTCCTATATTTATCCATCCATGACCATCTCAGTGTGTCTGACTTAATGTGTTTAGACCTATTCAGGAATAAAGGGACTCCTGGCCATGCTCTTGCCCACTATACCTGCTAGCTTCATGTGTGAGTGAACTCTTCCTATTTCTATAGCTTAATTTTCAACAATTCAACGAATTTCACTGTTTGAGTGTATTTTAACTGGCTAAAATCATTCCCATGCCTCTCATGAATTCTCCAAAAGGAAGCAAACTGCTTCCTTGAGGGATCTTTGTCTCTGATATGATAAACTTAACCGGAATTATATCACAGATGCCATCTGCCACCTATTCCTCGGCCTTTAAAGCATTCCAGAACTCCTTGAGCACAAAATTTGGCATTTCAGCCTCTTGTGAATTCTCCTAGAAGGAAGCAAACTGCTTAGCCTTGAGGGATCTTTGTCTCTGATTTGATAAACTTAACTGGAAGTATATCACAGATGCTGTCTACCACCTATTCCTCAGCCTTTAAAGCATTCCAGAACTCCTTGAGCACAAAATTTGGCCTTTTAGCAAAGTTGTGTGTGTGTGTGTGTGTGTGTGTGTGTGTGTGTGTGTGTGTGTGTGTGTGTCTGAAAAATCAAGCTACCTTTGTCTTTGAGGAACTGAGACAGATCTCTTCCACTGCTTTCCCATATTCTTAGCTCCTCTAGGATGCCCTCTCAGTTTCCACACAGTTTCCTTAATGGTCTGTTTCATTCAGAAAAGCTAAAACCTTAACTATTATATAAATTCCTGCCCACCAAACTGCAGCCAAGTTCTCAAGCTTCTGTACTAGTCTGCGTCTGTCTACTGGACAAAGAATTTTTTATGAGTCATGTGAATACAACTAACCAGTCCTAGTAAATTAGAGTCAAACATGTTGTCTCTTCTTCTGATTTCCCACTAAAGCTTCTGTCCCTCTCTTTTGGTCTTCCAGGTCCTGATGTTTATGGGGACATGCCATGGAGTTAATCATGTGTTCCTAATGGATTTCATATGCAAATCCATTAAAGACTGGTTTGCCTCATACTGTCTCTGGCTATGTATCTTTGCCTTAAAGAAGGATGGGAAGTTACATTACTCAGTKTCCCTACTTCCCCAGCACTCAGACTGATTCCATTTGATTCCTACCTTTTCCCATTGCCCCACGAGCTAGGTTGTACAATGCTCCTTTACTCTTTGTTTAAAACTAATCCAATAGTTCAAGTGCCAAGAATTTTCTGATGACCCCAATTTCTTATAAGGGACCAATATTAAGGCACTATTGCATATTGGATTACAGATTTATCTTTTTTCCAACTAAATCTTGGACTCGAAGGGCATCTTTCATTACTCTTACTTCCACTCTCTCATCTTCTCTTTGACCCAATTTTCTGGCCAAACCAGAGGCTCAGATTGAGAATTCTAATCACATCTTGCTTTTCTTGTTTTAATAACTTCTTTATAAGATGGTTCTGATTTGCTGCCATCTATCTCAGATGTACTTTTAACTAAACAGAGCAGAAACAAGGCAACTTCTTCTGCTACTTGTGAACAATCTCAGAACCATTGCCCTTAATCTCAAGGCTGAAAATATTCCCCTGAAACTTTTCCTGATTTGTGGACATCCMCATACTAGCATGAACATATATCTCACCTCAGGAAATTAACTTAAAGAGAGACTGAAAGAATCAAAATTTCA
>BDUI01053434.1:0-14917 GCA_002335545.1 Apodemus speciosus | reverse complement strand
CTCAATGTCCCCACTTCCCTTTCTGGGTCTGAAACTCTTACATTGCAGAGTCAATTTCTTAGCAGTCTGGCTTTTCATTTCTCTGGCTTTCATGTATCCTAGAGTTCATGAATTGAATATATACACACAGATGTATTGTTATATATGTGTGTGATATATCACTCATATATATGCACTTATATTTTGTATAAATGCATACTTATATAAATAGAGCGGGATGGTAAGTATTTGGAACATATTATCCTTCGGTAAGAACTTGGCAGTGAGGAATAGGTACYTCCTTAATGTTTCAATGTTTCATTTTGTWTTCAAATTCACGAAACTAACTGCACCTTACATTTTGCCACCACTGTCAGGAAGCTCAGTGTTAAATCTAATACTCAATCAAAATATCAGAATTACTCATTTCAGGTTTTAAAAAAATTTCCTCTTTCTATATTCTTTCTGATGCAGCATTTTGATAAGATTATTCTCTGTGTAATTTTATTGCAACCTCATGAATATTGAAGATGCTCTTATAAAGAATTATTAATAAGTAAAGAGATGATGCCCAGTGCCCCACAGAGCCATGCTAGATGCTGTCCACGCCGTCTGCTCCCATCCAAGCCCCTGATGCATTTGMCATCTGAACTTCTGTGGCTGAGGTGGGTCATAACTCTGATAACTGCTAAACCATACTGCTTCCAAACTCCATTCATYGTTCTTGGTGTCATTAAGACCTGAGAAACGTGAGAGCGGACATGGCCAAACAGCAGTCCGGTGGCTCACATGTGGCTGAGGATGGCTATGAATTCAGCTCAGCATAAAATCATAAGCTGACTTAGAGTTTTATGAGGTTCGCCTTTGCAAGCTTTTTGTAACGTGATTATGTGCCTCTCCAGTGTGAACATTCATGGCAGACATTAGACACATCTGTGGGGAAGGAACTGGAATTTATTTATTTTGTGTGTGTATTGTGTGGGGTATATGCATGCTGCACGCACGCACACACACACACACACACACACACACACACACACACGGGTGTGGGTACACATGTCCATGCATAGTCACAGAGGCCCAAGGAGCATGCTRACTCTCTGCTTGTCCTGATATCCGCCCTTATTCCCCTCCAGACAGGGTCTCTCACTGGGCCTGCAGCGAGGCTGATGAGCAGCAATGCTCCAGTCTCCTTTCCCCACAGCACTGGGTTTGTAGTCATGCATGTGGTCATGCCCACTTTTATTTCTTGGYTCTGGGACCCATGTTCTCACGCGTGTAYAGGAAGTGCTCATACTCACGGAGCCATCACTTCAGCCCCAGGAATAAGCAGATTAAAACTCAGCAGCCTTGACTTTTAGTAGGAATCTTATCTTTGCCCCTTGCCTGCTGGCCAAGTAGCTGAGGGTCAGGGCTGGATTCTCTCTGCCTTTGTTTTCCTATCTGCAAAGTGGGGATAAGGATGMCTATAGAACCCCTGTGAGAGCCAGGCAGGTGGAGACAGGGCAGATGGTATATGGAAAGTACCCAACAACACCCACTGTATTTTCTTTCCTTGTTAGTCCCTAGAAAGTCCTCAACCTACTCCAGGCAGCTTCTGTCCCCTCTGCATCGCACACACACTGGTCCACTGTAGAGGACCAGAGTCCCCGAACACTTGCTGATGTCCCTCGTGTCTGCAGCCATCCATGCCCCACAYTCATGTGTGCCTTCAAGGAGTCTCTCCTAGCAGAGAGATACCCACTTGGCACAACCCTGGTACCTGGCAGCTGGGTAGAGCCTGGTAAGCATGTGGGGGAGGGGCCAAGGGGTTCCCTCTAGGAGTCACTGCCAATGTCCACTTGTCGCTCAGTCTCGGAGGGCTGGGAGACCTGGAGTTAGGGGCCGGCCACACGTGTATRTGTAGCTCCCTTAGATCCCCTCCCCTCTCCCCTTCACTCTCTTACTCCACTTAGAAGAACTCCACAGCCGCTGTTCTAGCCTGGTCTCCCTGGCCCTTTCTGGGCTTTGCCCGATGCTATGCCCCCATCTCTTCCAGATCCTCTCTGGCTCCTCCGCCCAGGATGCCCGATGCTCAGATTCKTGTGTACCRTCATGCGTTTGCTTGTCTCTGGCAGCAGCCTGATCCTCACCCCCACCCCAACTCCGGTCATTCTCGGAACTCCAGGAAAGGTCACGCCCCTGTCCAGGGGCCCTGYGGCCACTGGGAGCAAGCCYGCAGGAGTCCTGACTATGCAGGACTAGAGCACAAACTGCATCCTGTAGTTCTCACACTCGAACCAGACGGATCTTCTGTGAAGTCTGTGAAAACGTAGACTCTTGGTTTCCCTGCTCAGAACGTAAAGGCCCAGCACGRAGTATTTGTATCTTCAAGCATGAATACTGCAAGGTTCTGGGGCAGGGAATGTTTAGGGGCCACGAGGAAGAACCCCATTGCGTGTTCAATACATACCAGTCTTCAGGGCCTGCCTGTCCTACCCCATGACCTGGTTAGCGTGAGTCCCTTTGTCTTTCTAAGGCCTGGTTCCCAGGATAGAGACTGGGGAAAGGAGTTGGGGGAAGACACTGGGAGGGCCCTGGGCTCAGGTCCAGGGCAGCTGTAATGTAGCTAGCAAGGCTTGGGACTTGGGGTCCTCAGCCCACCATAGAGTCCAGGTTCTGCTATTCCTGTCGCCTGGGTGACTTTGGCCTGACCCCCTTACCTCTTGGTCTGTCCCTTTCTCTGCAAATTCGTTGAGGGGACAATCTGTCTGCATGGCACAGTGGGCAGGATTGATGACGTCATGCAYGGTGAAGAATTCATGTCTTTAACATCAAACRATGATGACATACTAAACAAACCGCCAAAGTGGGGGTTCCCGTCCCACTTCCCCACATTTGACCACTCCCTCGCGTTAGCCCCATAGGCTTCCCCTCGCTGACGCCACCCCCTGGAAAAGCCTTTCTCTTCCCACGCAACTTCTGCTCCTGTTATCCAATATTGGACTCCCCTGCGCTAGCTACTGGACCACTCCATACCCAGGCTGTGTGGTGCTTCCCGATCAGGGCACCTGTGGTGGTTTGAATGGGAATGGTCCCATAGACTCGTGTGTCTGAATGCTTGGCTCATAGGGAGTGGCRCTAYTAGGAGGCGTGGCCATGTTGGAGTGGGTGTGGCCTTGTTGGAGGAAGTGTGTCATTATGGGGGCGGGGCTTTTGAGGTCTCCTATGCTCAAGCTACATCCAGTGTGGCACCTGCTCCGTCCTGCTACCTGTGGATCAAGATGCAGAACTCTCAGCTCCTTCTTTAGCCACCATGATGGTGACGACGGACGAAACCTCTGAGAACTGTAGCCAGCCCCTATGAAACGTTTTCCCTTTATAAGACTTGCCCCGGCTGTGGTTTTCACAGCAATAGAACCCTACCYGAGACAGCACCTTTCGCTCATGCAGCATCCTGCAGCCTTTAGCGCAATGGCTCTGTGAGGGCCAGTGAGTCTGGGGCGCTCTCCTGTGCCTGCCGGCAGGAATCTGCCTGAAGGSTCACAGCCTGGAGAATCTGGACTTCTGGGGAGCTCAGACCCCGCTAGTGAAGCAGCAGAAGCTCTTCAACAACAGGGAGTTAGAGTCTCAGAGCCTGCACCGGTGCCTGGCGCCTCACTGAA
The DNA here is from genome assembly GCA_002335545.1 of Apodemus speciosus. NCBI lineage: Eukaryota > Metazoa > Chordata > Mammalia > Rodentia > Muridae > Apodemus > Apodemus speciosus. The sequence goes on along the minus strand of BDUI01053434.1, from coordinate 11,294 downwards.
CCCTCTCTGAGGTGACCTCAGGTTACAGAATCCTGGGGGCTCGTGCCTACTGTTTCTCCACCCTGGATGCCTCCGAGAGCGAGGGCCGTAGCGACAGATCAACCTGGGTGAGAATTCCGCTAACTCTCTTCCGATCTCTGTAACCACCCTCTGCCTCTTTCACAAATGGTGGTTGATAATAGGACCTACCTGCTTTGGCTGTTGCCATAACTAAATAAGACATGGTGGGTGAGCGCCACGCCTTTTGTCTATAGCAAGCTTTGGGTAAGTCTGCGTGTATTGGTCAGGGCATAGCAGCCAGCTGCTGAAACAGACAGCCCTCATGACGCTCAGCTTGGTCCAGTATAGGTCTCTTTCTTGCTAATTCACGCTCCTATCCAGCAGGTTAGGAGACAGCTCTTCATGGGGTGCGTAGGTGACTCTTTCTACCTTGTTCAATATGGAAACTATTTTTCATATTTAATGTAGTTAAAAGTCGCCACAGGGGGCTGGAGAGATGGCTCAGTGGTTAAGAGCTCTTCCAGAGGTCCTGAGTTCAATTCCCAGCAACCACATGGTGACTCACAACCATCTAGAATGGGATCCGATGCCTTCTTCTGATGTGTGTCTGAAGACAGCCATAATTGTACTCATATACATTAAATGAATAAATAAATAAACAAACAAATATTTTTAAAAAAAACTCACCATAGTTAAGCCTTCAGTTCCTCTGCTGCTCTAGCTGCGTGTCAAGTGCTCCACAGTATGGCTGCCTGACTGGGACAGGCACACAGACATGACATACTTCTGTCAACGCAGGAGCTCCTGGATCATATTGACTGTGAATCCTCTGCCTTGAGTCATTCATGGTGGAAGATGACAGCTGTTTTTCAGGGGCCCTTATGGCCCAGGCTTGGGAGACACGACTCCCAACGCTTCCGTCTCTGCCTGGCTGACCCAGAGACAGAGGTGTGCCTCCACCTTGACATTGGGAACTCTGTAGAAGCTCATCTCGGGACTAAATCCTTCCTGCTGGACTCAGTGTACCTAGTCTGATCCCACAACTCCCGTCAGCCCATTCTTACTCCTGTATTCTTCATCTGTTTCTAACGTATCAGGGCACCAATTGCTGGAATTCCCTCAAATCTCTCAGGGAGACCTAAGCTTCCGGCTATCCTCCTCTCGTATCTCATTGGCCAGGCTCAAACCAGTCATGTGGCTGGAAGAAGCCCACCAACCAACTGCGCATGGCATGGCTGCTGTTCAGGTGCAAAGAGGAGGAGAATTAGGTGCAGACCACAGTACGCACAACACTGCCCGGCCCCACGTGTACTGTTCTGCTAGGGACGGGATGTGCATATATGACCTCATACATGTGGGAATTCAGAGACCTGTATGCAATCTCACCTGTAAACAAACAAGCCCAAGTACCTGGTTTGTCACGTAGGTCTGGACCGTGTTGCCAGGACACATCACTGACTTGCGCAGGGTCTGCAAGACTTTCTTTTCCATGGCCTCGCAGCCACTACTGGTTAAAGTCAGGCTGCCCCTTGGACTTTGGTCCTTCTCACATTACTGGATAATTCAGATTGTCCAAAGGGGCAGGAAGGAGCCTTCCCTGGCCATCCTGAGTTTTCTCCATCTTATTCATTCTGAGTTCCCTGGCCTCCCTGCCTCCGCTCCACCCAGCTCTGACAGCACTCGCTTCTGTCCTTCTCTACCTGGCCTGAAGCATGCTGGGTATTTTTTTCATACCTTTCCCCCATAACACATGCAGAGCACATTATTTATTTATTTATTTAGTCAGAAGCGCCCAAGCATTTAGCAGTTACCAATGATCAAGAGTACATTTTGCAAACAAGTAATAAATTTTAACAGCAATTTGTCCATGAATTGTGGCCTTTGGATGATATATTTGATTTTCCCCCAGAAGCTGAACTTCTTTGTCATCTAGGTTTGATTCATATTTTAATTTTTTTAAAAGCAAATGGTGTGTATAACACATTGCAACATCGAGCTGATTGCAAATGCTATTTGGGTTGGAGTCAATATTTTTAATTTATGCTGTTCGAGATACACAGGGAGCCCCCGGCCCACTCTGCTAACAGCTGCGAATCCACACATCTCTGCCCCTGACATTTTATACTCTCTAGTTTTCTTAATGTTGTATGGATTTTTTTTAAAGAGGAAGAATAATTTATGCCGGTGCCTTTTAATGACGCACCTTTACCCAAAGATGAAACACGTCCCCGCTACCCGCGCCCCCACCCTTTCCGCCCGGGTTTCGAGGACCACATTTTCTTATGGGGGAAAAAGCCGCCATCTCTTTGCACCCCACAACTGGTGCATTACTTTGTGTTAATTACCTCAGGAAGGGAGAGTGCTTCAGATGCAATCATCTTTGTTTGTTAACACACCCTGGCTGCAGCAACACTCCCCATAAATAAAACATAACCGAGATTACAATGTCATGTTTGCCGTTGACTCCAGACCTCGAGAACGGCTCCAGTAGAATTCACAAATGGTCTCCCAGCAGCCGAGCTCCTTGGAGATGCGCTATGGTCAGAGAGGCTTCTTAGCCTCAGCCACCCTTGTGCCCACCAGCCTGGCTTCGTCCATAAGGACCCTTCTGAATACCTTTCTGCTAGGAAGGCCGGCACAAACTGGGAGACGTAGTCGATGAAGAAGAACCCTCACCATTCAACAATAGAAGACAATACCACAAAGAATAGGTCAAAGGTGTGAAATCTGCTACAATACAGACATTCCACAGATGTTAAATACATAGATGAAAGATGATCATTACCACGGGACATTGGTGAAAGGCAAATTGCAAAGAGAAGGAGAAACTGTAGCCACTGATGTTAAAAGACAGACAGTTACGGGTTCGGGGAAGGTGAGAAGCAACACAAACTCAAGGGTCCCCCCCAAACCCTGGCATTGCAAAAAACGGCACAGAGTTCTAGAAGATGACTTGGTAGATTCTTAGGAAACTAACCATACCTTTACCATAGGAACTAGCAATTGCTTTCCTCGGCATTTGCTGAAGGGAAATAAAAGCAAAAACTTTTATTCAAAATTAGCAAACAACACGGAACGAAACCTCCCTCTGAGGAGAGTCCAAATGTTTGTCTATAGTTAACTGCACAAACAGGATGGAATTCCAGTCAGCGACGAAAAGCGAGGGATCTTTTATTCTTGCAGGACCACTGGTGACTCTCAAAGGTGACTCTCAACATTCTGCAAAAGATGCTGACACGAGGGAGAGAGAGAGAGAAAGAGAGAGAGAGAGAGAGAGAGAGAGAGAGAGAGAGAGAGAGAGAGAGGGAGGCAGAGATAGAGACACAGAAAGACAGAGACAGACACAGAGAGACAGATTCAGAGACACAGAGACACAGAGAGAGACAGAGAGAACACAATAGTCTTTCCCTGCTTGTAATAGCATGCTGGGTAGGGTAGGGTGAAATTTTTAGATAAGTCCCAGAGAGAGAGAGAGAGAGAGAGAGAGAGAGAGAGAGAGAGAGAGAGAGACAGAGACAGAGACAGAGACAGAGACAGAGACAGAGACAGACAGAGACAGACAGAGACAGATTCAGAGACACAGAGAGACAGAGAGATAGAGACATACACAGAGACACAGAAAGACAGAAAGAGACAAAGAGTGAGTGAGAGACAGAGACAGACAGAGAACTCCATAAAGGGTGACATACTCTTTTATTCTTGCTAGAACTCTGCCTCTGAGCTTCCTAGCTGCTAAAGCAAAGAGAAAGCTTGATATTGGTATATCAGACTGTTGCCTGAAAGTCCATTATAAAAATACTTCACTGAACACCATTTCCCAGGGGCAGGCCAGGGCTGCAGGGGGTGGGGGTAGGGGTGGGGTTTGTGAAGGTTGAGGGATCAGGGATGGGGGTGAGGGAAGGGCTAGTGGGCTTGGGGGGATAGGGGCTAAACTAGGACCCAGGTTTGCATAGTGGCTGTAGCAGCTCTCTATCCCAAGCTGTCCTTGAACTCAGAGCAATCCCCCTGCCTCAGTGATAAGATAGATTACAGGCATGAGCCAATGTGCCCACCACCTTCGGGTTTCTCCAGATTTGGGACCCTCTCCAGAGACCGCACTACACATGGTTGAAGGAAGGCGACTGCACTGGCTGGTTCTGTGTGTCCACTTGACACGGGCTGGAGTTACCACAGAGAAAGGAGCTTTGGGTGAGGAAATGCCTCCATGAGATCTGGCTGTAAGGCATTTTCTCAATTAGTGATCAAGGGGGGGGGGCCCTTGTGGGTGGTGCCATCCTGGGCTGGTGGTCTTGGGTTCTATAAGAAAGCAATCTGAGCAAGCCAGGGGAAGCAAGCCAGTAAGAAACATCCCTTCATGGCCTCTGCATCAGCTCCTGCTTCCTGACCCGCTTGGGTTCCAGTCCTGACTTCCTTTGGTGATGAACACTGTGTAGAAGTGTAAGCTGAATAAACCCTTTCCTCCCCAACTTGCTTCTTGGTCATGATGTTTGTGCAGGAATAGAAACCCTGACTGAGACAATGACCATGCTGTAGTCCAAGAGAGGACAGGAATCACAAAGGCTGGTCTCAAACCAATGTCCCCCGCTAGAAGTGGAGATAGCATCTCTGGGGCTCGCTGGTGGTGACTGGGCCAGACGCGGGGTTCGAGGGTGGCATAGACCTCTTAGAAAAAGTGAAGAGGTTTTGGAAAGAGAATCAGGTAGAAAAAAATGGCCTCCTAGCTACCTGCTTTCTCAGGGCAGGACCTGGAGTTTGAAAGTGTCTGCGTCCCCCAAGGATTGGAGACCAAGGTTCTACCTTGTTGAATATTGCTATCGGTGTATGAGGCAACCCCACACCCCAGCACAAGCTCACGTGGTGAATGCTTGGTCCCTAGTCATTGAGAATTGACAAGCGATTGGCTCCAAAGGGCTCTGATCTAATTGGTACACTCCACTGATGAAACCGTAATATGATGGTGTGACTGGGAGGTGGGAGGAAGGTTCTCAGGTAGAGCCTAGCTGGAGAAAGACTATTTTGTTTTTGTTTGTTTGTTTGTTTGTTTGTTTGTTTTTTTCGAGACAGGGTTTCTCTGTGTAGCCCTGGCTGTCTTGGAACTCACTTCGTAGACCAGGCTGGCCTCGAACTCAGAAATCCGCCTGCCTCTGCCTCCCAAGTGCTGGGATTACAGGCGTGTGCCACCACCGCCCGGCGAGAAAGACTATTTATCATCTCTGGTCCATGAGACAATCCGCCTCACTGCACATGAGCCGGGAAGCCACAAAGCCACAGAACCAAGTCACCACGACCAAAGCATCTAAAACTCTGAGCTAGAAGGGACCCTTCTCCCCCTAAATGTACTCTGTCACGGGGATGGGAGTGAACCCCTCAGGAGGTGCTTCCCCGGGGTTCCCACTAAGCTCCCTCCACCCTCTACCGCACATTGGATAGGACCGAGGACAGTCTCCAGCATGTTTGAAGGGCTCTTTGTGTCACGGTCAGCGTCAGTGACCTGCTTGGCACACCTGGGAACTACCTCCATTGGACTGGGCTGGGGGCACATCTGTGGGCCATCTTCATGGTTAGTGACTGACATGGGAGAGCCCACCCACTGTGGGCGGTACCGGCGCCTGGGCAGGTGGGCTTGGGCTGTAGGAGAAAGCAGGCTGAGCGAGAAAATGGAAGAGCAAGCTAGACAGCAACCATGATCTCTGCTTCAGTTCCTGCCTCCAGGTTCTCGCTGAGGTGTCCCTCAGTGACGGACAGTGACTGAGACAGGTAAGTCTAATCAATCCTTTCCCCCCTGACTCAGTCAGGGCGACTCTTACTGTCATGAGACACTGTGACCCAAAGCAACGTGGGGAAGAAAGGATTTATTCTGCTTACTACACCTCCCAAACACTGTTTTTCATCAAAGGATCTGAGCAGGAGCTCACACAGGGCAGGAACCTGGAGGCAGGAGCTGATTGATGCTGAGCCCGTGGAGGGGTGCTGCTCACTGGCTTGCTCCCCCTGGCTTGTTCAGCCTGCTTTCTTGTAGCATCCAGGACCACCAGCCCAGCATGGCTCCACTCCCAACAGGCTGGACATTCCTCCACCAGTCACAGATTTTAAAACTGCCCCACAGGTTTGCCTACCCACAGCCCATTCTTACGGAGACGTTTTTCTCTATTGAGGTTTTATTTTCTCAGGCGACTTTAGCTTGTGTCMAGTCAACATAAAACCAGCCAGGACACTCCCCAAGTTGAACTTGGTCATGGTGTTTATCACAGAGACAGAAAGCAAACTACTTTGGTAGCAAACCAAACTGCCTTGGTTTTTTGTTTTTTTGTTTTTTTTTTTTTTTCTGGTATGCGCAGATACAGCTGATGTGGAAACCAATAAGTTCATTCTGAAAATTTATTGATTTGTATATTTTCTCAGTCCAGGGACACTAGAGGGGCAGGGGTTATTTTGCAGGGACTTGGGAGATTTGAGGGAATTATGACATTCGTGGCTGAGAGCCACTGGTCATGGACTTTGTATCAGTGTCACGATGCTTGTCTGTTTGTAGCCAGACATTTAAACACCAGGATGCTCACAGATCTTGTGACATTTCCATCAACACCAGGATAAGAGCACTCCGCATGACAGACTGGTTAGAAGTCGTTTGGTGACAGGGACCAAATTAAACTCAAGTGGTCTGGACCGAAGAAGTCTTTCTGCAAAGCCTTCTGCAAAGTCTGCAAGTTCAGGTGAACGCGTGGCCGCAAGCGCTTCTATGGAGCAATGGTCACATCTTGAATCTCGTGGTTCCATTGGTCTCTGTTGGCAGCTAAGATGGTTCCGGTATCTTGGAGACATTTCTCAGAGTTCTCAAGGCCTCTTAGCAGGGGCCTGACTGTCTTTTTCTGGCTCCTCTGTCCATCTTAGACAAGCTGTCGTGGCTAGGGCAGGGTGCTCTGAAGCCTGGCTACTGTGATGGGTGGGAGACAGGATCGGACTGTCCAACCAGTACCACGTGGAGTTGGAACACTGTCTGGGGAACCAGAGGCGTGGGCAGAAAGGAAGCGTGATGCTCACCTGGTACCGGCTGCCTACTCCAAAGGCTTGGGTGAACCTCACTGATGGCTAGAAGCGGGATCCTGAGGAGGCGTGGCACTGGGCAGAACGGTGTGGTGAGGGTAGGTACAAGGCTGGGCCCTAAGGAAGTCCCTGGGGACCCCGTGCTCTACTGGGTGGGCAAGCAGTTACAGCTAGACAGGGGCTCAGTCAGACCTGTAGGTATGGGTTAACTTGCAGGGCCAGAGTCAAAGGCATGGGTGGTTAAAAGTAGGGGACTGAGGTCTAGGCTAGTCACCTAGTGACAAAGTAGAGTCTCTGTGTACAATGCTGAATATATGTGACAGGGTAGGGGGTGAGTACTTGGTTGCATCTGGACAGTGGCTTACAAGTTCAGAGGCAGGGTCTGGTAGCCCGCACTGTGAGTCTCCACTTGCAAGCCACCCATGGTGTCTCTGGTCTTAGCTACCCATGAATCCTACATCCCGTTAGACTCCACTAAGCGGGCCTCTCAGGAGCTCTGGGAGACCAGCCATCCTGTTGGCTCTAGAAGCTTCTCTAGTATCACAGAAGGTGTCCCCAAGTGTTTCTTACGTTCCAGGGACCACACAGGGAAACCCACACTTGCAGCCCAGCCCCGGACCCAGGCCTGTCTGGGAGCTCACAACCCCCATTCTCCCCCCTCCCGGCGGGGCTTATCTTCCCCAGCTGCGAGCAGAGAAGGGGGCCTGGGTAGGACCCCCGAGTCCCTGGGTGGGAAATTATGCCACTTTCTGTCTGCCTAATCAAAAGCACGCTCTGGGGAAGGGAGGAGAAGGCAATTTCGTGATTGGTTTCAATTAAAGATTTGCTACTATTTGATTAAGATGTATTATTGATTTGGGATTGTTCCAAGCTAGCCCAGGCCTGCTTCCTGAGGGGGAGGGGTTTGGGAATTGATTGGCGCCAGGCGGACTGGGAGCTGTGGGGGCCAGCTGCATCCCGCCTTGCTTTCCTTTGGAAAGTCTAGTGGGMCCATGTCACAGCTCTGGTCAGAGGCCTGTCACCAACTTGAGAGGGGACCTTCTTGATTCAGCATGGCCATCGATGGATACCTCTTCTGTGTCCAGCTTTGGCCTCCCCATCCTGGCTGTGTAGCATCCACCCCTACCCTTCCCCAGGCAATACCCTAGTTGGCTGTCTTTGTACACATTTTCTTGCTTGCTATGTAGGTCAAGCCCAGCCCTGTCCCTGCTCCTTTGTGGAGGCCCTGATGTTCCCCAGACAGCCTGTGTGTGGCCTCTGTTCTCCAAGGCCCGGATGTAGCCACGCCTGTGGAATTCCAGGCAGTGGGCAGGCCACGCTGTGTAAGTGAGAGCTCAGGCCTTTATAGCCTTGGGCACAGTGGCAGAGGGGGCAGAGGGCTGCTTGGGTGGGAGAGCCTGATCCCAGCTGGCTGGACCACCCACCCGCCTGTGCTGATCCCTGGAGCTCAGCCGTCCCTGCACACGGTCCTGCTCCACTCTGGGCCAGTGTCATTTGACGCTCATTTTTCTCTCATGCCAAAAGCAGCGGACTGCTGGAATGTGGTTGCTCCGACAACGGGTACGGACTCAGGTGACTGGTGAGAGTGGTGGTTTCCAAGCTCAAACCTGGGCCCTGGCTCTGTCCCCTGAAGCAGCCGTGGGAGCTTACCTGTGGTCTGCTGTTCTCCAGCTACAGACTGTTGATAGGTGGTTTTATGTTCTGCGCTTCTGGAGCAATGTTTGGTATGAGCATGGCCCCTCCCAGCCCTCAGATAAGTAGGGGACTTTGATGTGGCTTCTGCCATCTTCTCCCAACAATGGGCATCTGCCCGTGGTACATGACSTGTCTGACCTCCCGGTGATGAAGCCCCCCACCCCCTCCCAAAAGAGMAGCAGCAGCTTTCCTGTGGAGGTAAGAGGTAGCAGGTCTCCGGGGCAGTGGGGGGTTCTGGTTTATAGAGGATTCCTTTCAGAAGCCGTTGGGGAGATGTCTGGGTGCTGGAGGTTCCCATGAAGCCACAGAGGGAGCGACCCCAAATATTCATTTTGTTTTTTTGCAATGGGATTGCTCAGCCAGGCTCTGTGGATTATTAGCCCTAGCCTCCCCACAGAACCACATACCTCTCTTTACACAAACCATCTGCAAGTCATGTGCTAAAGTGTCACTCGGCACTCTTGGATGTGACTTCACCCTGTCTCGTGTCCATATCCCAGCCCTGGGACCTTTACGTATCTCGGCCTCCGAGGCTGCTGGCTGTTCTCTGGCCACATTCTTCAACCTTCCTGCGGAACTATTGGCTTAAGTTTACCCATCTGATCAATATTTGACAGCCCGCATCCCTGCAGACTGTTTTAGTCTCCACTGCATACCCAGCACACGTCCCTGAGCCTGCTATAAGCCAGCCCTCAACCAACAGCATCGTGTGACAGGCCAGTTCACCAAGGAGCAAACACTTAGAGCTTTCTCCTCACTCTCAGCTCCCACTTGTTTCCATAGTCTTTGGCAGTGGGCAGAACAATCTGAGAACTCGATCAATGCCCCCTCCCCCCACTTCCAGGAAAGTAGCCTCTGGGCCCTTTTACCTGCTCCYCATTGTCAGGTCCAGGGTTAGGATTAAMGKCCTTGATCTAAATACCCAGGTTCCCTTTAGCCCCCTGACATGTCTTGATCTTTCTGGCAGTGTGTATTTCAGAGCAGAACGGCCCCTGCTGAGGCCCCGCAGAGGGACAGGAGTGGGAAGGAGCAGACAGGGTTGGCAAACAGATCTGAGGAATCCCAGAGCAGAGACCTCTGCTGACAGAGGGGGAGCACTATAAAGGCTTTCTTGGAGAGCTGGGCCTCGCCTCTGCAGCGTGGACCCTTCACCTTCTCACTCTCCTCTGCTCCTGAGCCTCTCACTGGTTCCCGTGAAGCTCACTGGGTGCTGAGTCCAGAGAACAGAGCCCCTTGTCTTATAGTGGATGGGATCCTTTGACGTCACCTGTCCAAGCTACTTCTGACTACAGGTAGACAAACGGTGTGGGACCTCGGAGAGCAGATGGTGACGATCAGGAAGAACATAGCCCAAGCAGTCGCCAGCTCTGACCCTGAGGAAGAATGTTCTGGAGCAGCAACAGTACTGTGTCTGAGGACTGGCCAYGATGGTACATTGTAAAGGCTACGCAGTGGGGCCTCTATAGCTGGTGTGTCCATCTGGCTTCACTCAGTGTGGGGTGAGTCACAACCAGGGTTAGGGAGGCGCCACTGACTCTGTATGTATGTATGTAGTATGTATGTATGTATGTATGTATTATGTATGTATATGTATATATATACATATACACACATACACCCCCATATATATACACACATATATATGTATATATATGTGTGTGTGTACATATACATATATATGTGTGTGTATATATATATATATACATATATATATATGATAGATTTTAATCTGGGGACTTAGTGGAAGTGGCTCATGGGTAGACAGAATTTGACCAAATCACATCTCACTTGAAAGACAGTGGGGTGGGGGGTTTGGGGGATYAGACAGAGGCTCCTGGCCAATCCTACTAMGGGGYCAGAGAGGCTTAGGGAGATTTCTCCAGGCTGTCAGGTCAACTCCTGTTGCTTCCACTTGGACTACTGGCCAGGGTCTGTGCTGACACCTTGCTTAGCTTTGTGCCCYGAAGCTGCCTTAGTAAGTTSTCTCTACTTTGTCTTGTGCACAGCAGATGGAGGCAGGGTTGAATGTTGGTGTAGCCCCTGCCTCRCACSCCTGCRGGGCTCTAGCCCTTAAGTGTGGAGGTTCGCTTGCAATGTATAATAAGTCCTCCCTTTGACAGAAGGACRCATCCCTTTGATTTTTTGCTGGGGATTCCGGTTGGAAACGTGATCCCACTGAGTACCGACAGGGCCATGCTACTTTCTGTGTAACACTTTGAAATGTCCCCCCAGGAACAGCAGCCCAGGAGTAGCTTAGGGCCTAGGCTGTCTTATGACTTCGGGTTCAACACTGGGAAGGCTCCCAGACACTCTGTAAACTGTATCCAGACGTGAATGTTCTGGACAACAGCTGGCCTTGGAGGGCAGAACAGTGAGTATTGGACTACATCAGGTGGGCTCCCAGGGCCAAGARGAGGCTCCTGGGAGGGAAGACGCAGGACACCTGGAAGACAGGATGTTTTGTAGACATGAGGATGTGCCTGGCACTGGTTGCGAGGTGGTGGCTGGCAGCTGGGTGTCCTTCCCTGATTGAGATCATGTGGAATCGCGCTGGG
>BDUI01053432.1:0-10745 GCA_002335545.1 Apodemus speciosus | reverse complement strand
ACACACACACACACACACACACACACACCTTATTAGTCTTTATGTTTTGCATGCTCCATAAAAATATATGTAAATTGGATACCACATTTCAACTTAAGATTGATATTTATCCGAGCAGGATTGTTTTTTTCCTTTGTGTGTAGCACTGTATCATGTGCACTTCTGTTTATGGGTGTGAGCATGCATTCGCACCAGCCGACAMCMTCCAGGRTGTTTGTTTTGTTTTGTTTGTTTGTGTTTTGTTTCCTTTTCTGTCTTTAGACATTTTCTCCAACTCATCACTACATTCACCAGGCTCACTGGCCCTCAAGTTTTACCGGTCATCCACCTCCCTTCTCCCCACATGCATACTGAGGCTATAGATATGTGCCTAGGTATTCTGAATTTACATTGGTTGTGAAGACTCAAACTTGTGTCCCAATGCTGATGTTGCAAACCCTTTGCTAAACRAACCATCTCCCAACCCTTAACAGGAATCCTTCACATTGCTCATTTGGATTTATCTGTGCTGTACATTTTAGAAGAAAATGATGTTTCTCTCTTAATTTATCAAGTATGTCTTAATTTCCCCACTTTGACTCTTTGGATTTCAAGCTACATTTACTATTATATTATCTTTGTTATTTATTTGTTAGTATGCTGTTTTCCTCAAGACTTTCCATCCATTTGCCAACTTTGCATTCATAGATAGAAGAGTAGAAATTCYYCTTCAGAGAGCATAGAATTTATATTTTTGAAAGGAAATGCAGTCCCAAGATGAAACACCCTTAATTGATGAGTGTAAGATGAAAGGCAAATACCAGATCTCAGCTTCTCAGAGGCAGAAACCAGGCCAAACACACAAAGGCAAAGTAACACATTGGGACTGCAGGATCATGTCTATCCCACATTAGAATGGTGGTTTTGTATAGTGTTGGTAGATGTACAAATATTTTTCTTTTATAATTCTTAACAAAAGTAAGTAAATACATTTTATTTTCTTTTATTATATTAATTTCCTAGAGCTAGCACTTTACCATAAAGTCTGAGGATTATAGTGACAGAGAATTAATCTTCAGAAATCTTCAAGGGTGTGTCAAGAATCGTGGTAACATCAAAGCTGTATCAAGTTCTATTTGAGCAGTGTTTTTCTACCTGTGGTTCATGACTCCCACAGGGTTCACATATCAGAAATTCTGTATCATATATTTACATTATAATTCATAACTAAATTACACTTATAAACTGTCAAAAATAATTTTATGGTTGTGGGTCACCACAACAGGAGGGACTGTATTAAGGGGTTTTAGTATTAGGAAGTTTGAGAACCACTATGTCAGTCTCTCAAGGACCTGGCCCCTACCTCTCTCCTGGCTTCTCCTCACTACTGCTAATACTTGATGTTACTAGTATGTCAGTGTCTGTTCCTATCTCTGCTTTTATCACAATGAAGTCCTCTCATGTCTCTCCATGATTCTCACATTCGACACATGCTATTGTATTTATGATGTACTCTACATCCAGAACAATCTCAAGATACTTAGTGTATCACTAGGGCAATGGCTCAGTCTATAAAGTGGTATCCACAAACACATGAGGACCCCTCGTCATGTAAAAATTCTGAGCATGCTGACTCATTGTTATAATCTCAGCATTGGAAAGCATACAGCAGCTGCATCCCTAGAATTCACTGACCACGTACCCAGCCTAGCCTAATAGCTTATCTCCAGGTCAAGCTAGAGCGCCTGTTTCAAAATTCAAGGAAGTCATTTTGTGAGGAACAATAGCTGAGTTTGCCTTCTGGCTTTTATATATGGAACCACAAGCCCCYACAATGAACACATCATGTACACACATTTATGTACCGCATGAGATCACTATTGTGGTAACATACATTTAGAGGACCACCATTCAATTCATGGCCTGCACATACCTGCTACCCTTTTTTGTGTTCTTGCTTTGTTTTCTCTTGGACACATTGTTTTGATAGACTAAAATGACTCTTTTCTTGAAGCTGACAGATATTCTTACCACCTTTATAAGTGACTAGTAGAGAAAGGCTAACTCTCAAGGTTTGTTTACTGCCTCTCCAATAATTCAAATATTGATAATTTGAATCTTGACCTTTATGGTCACCTCCTTAGGACATTACAACTTTGACTGCCCCAGTTTTGTTATTATTAATAAGAAATTTAGATTGATTATCACTTCATTACATCTTGCTTCCTTTATATCATAAACTAACCTTGTTCATAAATATCATAATAAATCCATGAGTTACCATAGATTGAGTAGCTTACATTATATATCACTATTAAATTTTTTGATAATTACATGCAATGATTGTGTATGAAATGGCTTGTATTTGCAGAGCCAAGTCAGCACTGATTGTTCTATTGTTTCCTAGAGATATGCTGATTAAAAATTAACTCTGAATCTTATTGAACTAGCATCTTAGAGCAAAATATAAGTACCTGTGATGTGAGCACAGAGCAAATAATCTAGTAATAACTGAAGAAAATAGTTCCTTGGTTTCTTGGGGATGAGGAGATGGTGCAGTAAATGAAGAATTTGTTGAGCAAGCATGAAGGCCTGAGCTAATTCTCTAAAACAAACTTTTTAAAAGCCAGGCATAGTGGTACCACACAKTGCTGGGGCCTCTTGGAGCAATAAGATCAGAGTCTTAGTGAGAATCCCTTGAATGGAGTCCCAGGAGCAGGACCTGATAGTGACTTCTGCCTATACCTCCAGAACTGTGTGGCAAAAGATATGAGCATCCCTGGGGATGGGTGGATGCCTGCCTAACCTAAATTTTGTAGGTGACCTTGCCTTAAGGGAGTAAAGAATGATGGAGAAAGACACAATGAACATGTGACAAATACACACACATACATACACACACACACCTGAGAAAGAGAGAGACAGCGAGAGACATAGAGAAAGACAGAAAGAATATCATTATCTCAGGCAATGTTTTCCTGCTAAAATATTGTAGAAAAGTATACATGTATCTAGAACTCATAAAACTTAAGGTATATATATATATATATATATATATATATATATATATATGATTTTTAGTCTCTGAAGTGAGGAAAACATATTTCCAAGTGGAGAGAAGTGGGGGCTCATTTTCTAGTCAGTGGATACAGCACCAGAATCATCTCCCAGAAGCCATATTTTAGAACAGGAGGCTACAAGCAGACTAAGATGTAGCCTTAAATGTTCAATACAGTAGAGTTGAGGATCTAATATTCCCTATTCCAGATTTTGTGTTACCAAATCTTTGTCTTTATAACTTGAAAAATACATAACTATGGAGTGTCCAGCAGGCAGTGAGAGCTCCAGATCTGACCAATAGAATGTAGGCTGTATGGGGACTGGAGAAATTAGCTAGAAGAAGCAATGCTGACCTTGGAAATCAAGTCAGGAGGAAACCAATTACAGCTGACAGAAGTGGATTGAGAAAAATGAAAACCATTCAGATCTTAAATCTATCATCAACCCTCTCAGGTCATTCATGGGGTTATAGCCCCTGGACAGGTCCAAGGCAACACTGTAGCATTTGCCCTTCTAAAAACTGGCAATGGGGTTTGTCTGTAAGGTAGGAGTGAGCAGATGTCAAACAGATCAGTAACTTAGTCAGGTTTAATATAGGTATTAATTTTACTATTCCATTCAAGATGCTTAGATTTTATACAAATGGAACTTTAACTTGAAATTTGATTTCATTTCCTTCTCAGTTCTTCCTAAACAATGATTATAGTGTTTCTAATGCTTGATGGAATTTTTCTTTGTAGTATCACAGAGATACAGTAATATCAACTCTCAGTATAAATGATATGTGTGGTGGTTAATAATCCTTGTCAACATGACAGGATCCAGAAACACATAGGAAACAAACTTCTGAGCATTTCTAGATATAAAGGAGTTCTAGATTATAAGTATTGGGGTGGGAAGAGTCAGCGTACTTCACTGCAGAATTCTAACTTGACTCCTAAGTGTTAATTATCTTGTGGACATACCCTGTATATTCCTTCCACAGTGTCATTATAATATCTGCACTCTTACCAGGATGAAATCCTGGGAGGAAACACATGCTTTGTCATCAGTATGCATGGATATGGACCACTATGGAAGAGGATGTGTCTTTAGAGACATTAGTATCCAAATCCTCAGAAATTATTTTTTCAAGCTTACATCTACAGCTACTGATTCTCAGGTACTAATGGTCATAGAGTCATGTGACCCAGTGTGTTTGATTCATGAGGAGTATGAAACTTCCTGCCTGTATTCCCATCAGGTGTGGACCTTCCCCTTCAATGCCATCCTGATACACTGACCACAGTGGGCCTGGGAACTACTGGAAACAGCCTTCTCTTCACCAGAGGCTGGCTGCCAGCTGTGCCTCACATTTGAGAGAAACACCTATTTCTCTTCCATTTATGTTGAGGGATCACTCCCCTGGAGTTAAGTGGGAGTCCTTGGGAATTAGGATTTTTCCCAGGTGTCAGTCCTGAATCTGCCACATTTCACTTCCTTATTTCTGTCAGAGCTAAGGATAGGACTTGGAATTGAAGATCTCTTATTCTAATCCTTTAGCCACCCTAATGTCAAAGTATAAGAAAAGTTATAAATGTCCTGGGCTTTGCCACAGTCAGTTTCCAAACTGTTCATTAATACTGTAGTTGTACCTACAAGGATTGCAGGGGTGCAGGGGTGGGGAAACTCAAGTAGCAGTGTGCTTGACCTTCAGGATCTATCTGGAAAAGGATACAGTCTGGATAATTGAAACATTTGAGGAGGTGAAAACTTACTCACTTGACTTCTGTTTATCCTTGAGTTTTATCATGGTTACCTGCTGTCTGGAGTATTGTTTAAGGTCATCCAGAGGAGAAATGGACATTGTTGTCTATGAACTGTCCTTTTAGGAAGGGGAATATTTTAACTAAACCAAAGATGATAGGATGCAACTGGAGTTAAGGCAACTTATATCAGGTATGAAAATGGATGTCAAAGCAACAAATAGTGACCCACAAACTCACCCTTCCTTTGCTAATATAAAGTAATCATCACCGGTTATTTCCTTTTTTTTAAATTAGTTATATTGTTTATTTACAATTCAAATGTTATTCCCCCTACCTGGTTTCCACTCAACCACCACCCCTCATTCTTCCCCACTCCCCCTGCCWACACAAGGATGCTCCTCATCCCACCTACCTACCCACTGCTGCCACTTTGCCCTATCATTCCCTGTGCTGGAATGTCAAATCTTCAAATGATCAAGGGCTTCCCCTCCCATAGATGACAGACAAGGCCATCCTCTTCTACATATGCAGCTGGAGCCAAGGATCCCTCCATGTATATGCTTTGATTGGTGGTTTATTTTCTGGGAGCTCTGGGGTGTCTGATTGGTTGATGTAGTTCTTTCTCTAGGGTTTCAAACCTTTCAGCTCCTTCAGTCCTTCCCTTATGTCCTCCATTGGGGTTMCCATGATTAGTCCAATGGTTGGTTGCAAGCATCCACATCCTTGTCAGTAAGGCTCTGACAAATCCTCTCAGGAGATAACCATATCAGGCTCCTGTCAGCAAGCATTTCTTGTTGTGAGCAAGTGTTGGGGTTTGGTAGCTGCATATGGGATGGATTCCCAGGTAGCGCAGTCTCAGGATGGCCTTTCTTCAGTCTCTGCTTCCTTCTCTCCCTGTATTTCCTTTAGACAGGAAGAATTATGTGTTAACATTTTTTGAAGTATGGGTGACCCAATCTCTCAACTTGGGTCTGTGCCTAACCTCTGGATATGGTCTTTACAGGTTCTCTGCTTTAATTTCTTTTCTCAATTGAGACTGTTATAGGCCTCCTGTTCAGATTTCTGTGTATCTATGAGTGTGTGTGTGTGTGTGTGTACACACACACACACACACACACACACACACACACACTTTGGCTCTTTGGCTCTATCATATGTCCTTGAGAATGAGTCTAGGCTCTTGATCAACAAGGCCTAAGGTCTGTCTTCATCTCCAACAATGCTGAATTTGTAGGTATACTCACTCATGTCAACTTGTTATGCAAGTGCTGTGATCTGACTTGAGTCCTTCCTTAAGTTTCCAGAGGAAGCACTCTTACCCACCAAACCATTTTGTGCTAGCACCATTGCCTTTTCATTGAAGAGGTCTCCTTTACAAGAGACTTTTAACTAAGTACTTACTTTTAACTAAGTACAAAAGAGATTCTAACTACAGAATCCGCAGCTCAAACTGAGTTGAACCATAAATCAATTAAAGATAAATAGATAGGAGAAGTTTCAGAAGTGTCATCATTTAAGCAACACTCTGTTCTGTTGATTCTCTCCTCTGTAGGCTTATCTTTTCCCATAGTACTGAGCATTGTTAGGAATAAGTATAAGGCCCTATATGTCTTACTGTGTTCCCTGAATATTACTTTCTTATATCCTCATGTTCACAAATAGAGAAAATTAGATCAAATTGTTCGAAAGATAACTCAGTAGTTAGGAGTCTTTCCTGCTCTTCCTGAGGAGTACCTCTCAGTTCCAATATTCCACATTGGAGTTACTATGTGTAACTCCAGCTTCAGAGGTTCAGACACCATCTTATGTCTCCAAGGACACCTGCCCTCAGGTGGCATAAATTTATATATACACAGCACATGTATACATTAATTAAATAAAAATACATCTTTAAAAAATGTCACATGTCCCGTCAAAGAGAGGACTGTGAGCTGCTTGGCAGAATGAACTTTTGTATATCCTGAATGCATGTTTCTTTCCTAGAACTCAGATGTATGCCTTTGAGCATTGTTTCAGTGGCCAAGAGAAGCTGTAGTAGTAGCCGCATGGCACCTACAGGTGATACTCATGAAAATTATTTGCCCAAGAAGATGATAGTCTGTCTTCAGTGTTTTAAGAGTTAATTTGTTTTGGTTTGATATGGGAATGGCCTTGAACTCAATGTGTATCTGAAGATAACTTTGAATTTCTGATTGTGCTTTAACCTCTCCAGAGCTGAAATCACAGACATAGCCCACTCACTACACCTGGTTTTGTGCAATGCTGGGTACTGAACTCTAGGGAAGCATTGTATATATAGTCCAGTACTAAATAGCTGATTTTCCTATTAAGCAGTGAGGAAAAATCTTTCTTCCTTTGCTTCCACATTTCCAGTATTCAACACTTTGGTCCTATCCATCCCTTCTCCACATCTTATCCTGAGATAATGTCAAGGGAGTCTGCAGGGTTTTCTGTTTTGCTCATGGACAAGGCAAGTGTTGGTAAATTGAGAGAGTAGCCATCACTCACTCATTGTTTGTAAAATAGTCTTTTGTGGTTTCCCTGGCAACTCATGATTCCTTCGTAACCTTTTAAATCTAGCAGCTTTCCTCTCATCCAGATATTCTTCTAAGAAATGTAGCAGTTATTTCAGTTTTATAAGGTTGCACATTTAAGGTCTTTAAATAAAATTGGGCATGAACTCTTTTGAAAATTTATGCAAAAGTTGTATCTTTCTGAATTGGATTCTTTTTTCACTTTAATGGTTTTCTCAGTGCTAAATTTGGAATAAATGTTTCAACTTTTGTACTTCTAAATCATAGCCAACTGAATAAAATGAAATTTTAATTTCTAAGTTGAAGTCTATCTATATTAAATGGTGTWTTGTTTGTTTGTTTGTTTGTTTTTACTCTTTTTCCTCATTTTGAAATAATTCTTATCACAATATCTGAATTTTGTGGKAACCTTCCTCTCAGAGACATAAGCAAAATATCCACATGACTCATAAGGTTTCAAAAAAACATGGTGCTACCAAAGTTTATACTGGAGAACCAGGGAATTTATTGAGCTTTTTGTCAGAGCATGGGTGACCCAGCGTGAATGATGGCTTACTGGTAGTCACATGGATAGAGTCACATCTTTGTTAGTCCTTCCCAGCCTAAAGACTTATAACCCTTCACCAACACTGCCACCAGACATATGCCATTAAAACAGACTATCATACAAATAGCTGGACGAGTGCCTGGAATCTCACACAAGGGTCCAATGACCCACTTCATCCCTCTATCCACAGGCTTGATCATTATTGACTCTTGCAAACAGGCACAGCTACTCTGATGAAGATGGTAGGTGTTTTGTGTTTGTGGCTTTATAATAAGTGTGTTTCAGTTTTTCTTTTACCCAGCTAGCTCCCAAATTATTGAGACTGGACTAGTATATTTATTTAACAAGACATTGTGTTTTAAGGACAGACACAATGTCTGAGCAGTTATTACCCTATTTTAATCTCTTATGCTAATATGAATACATCTCAGCCAAACTCTCCTAGATACTTGTGTCTTATGGGTTTCTCTGTTTGAAGTTGTTTTTTAAAGTTGTCTATTGGACTCTCTGTGCCTGATTCACCAACTTACTCTCTCTCTCTCCCGCCTCTCCCATGGCTGGCAAGAAGTCCATCCCTATTTTTTCCCCTGTTTAGCCATTGGCTGTTAAACTCTATTGACATATTTTGGAAGAATTAGAGAGCTGGTATTTATACAAGATTGAGACAGGAGATTCTCTGAATAATTGCAATCAGATATACTATGAGAGACAGAAATCAGTATTGGAATCTTCATATAGTGCACAATAGTATTATACCTACAGTTTTGTTTAGAGGACAGCATTCGATTACAGAGAGAAATGAGAAACKTCACTTTTCCTCTTCCACTCATCAGCTCAAAGTTATTAAAAGCTCTGTTTCCTATATAGCTGTGAAGCCTAGTAACATTTCTATACCTGTGTTTGATAATCCCTTTTCTCCTATGGCTTAGAGGCTTTGTTTTTCCCTTGCTGCCTGGTGGGAATCATTCACTGACTTTACTCAAACAATGGCATTCAAGATTATTGTAACATAGGGCTCTCAGTGAAAAGGTCAGGGGAAGAATCATCTTTGTGTGCTTGACAAAAAGAGACTATATTTTCTCCAAGATGTGGATACACAGATTTACATCTGTGTAGAATGGAAGGCATTTTACATTTTTATTTAAATAAAGAAACCATGATGTGGCATTTATGGCCTAAATATACAAATATACAAAATACTTTTGTAATTATTGAATTTAATGTCTGTATGTTCACGTATGTTCATGTGTATACATGTAGGCAGGTGTGTGTGTATGTGTGTATACAAAAAATGACCTTAATTTATCAATCTTCTATTTTAAAAGGATTTTATTAGTTTTCAATTATCGATATAAATGAGTGTGTCTGTGTGAATGTGTGGGTTTGAAGGGAGGTGCCCACAGAGACCAAGAGAAGGTGTCAGATTCTCTAGAACTGAAGTTACTGGCAGTTGTGTGCAGCTTGACAGAGATTGTGGAAACTGAGGTTTGATCCCCAAAAGTAAGTAGCACCAGCTCTTAACCATTGAGCAATACCTTCCTTCCTTTTGTTTGAAAAAGTTTCTTAGGTCTTCCACTAGCCTAGTGTTTGCCAAGTAGACTAGGCTAGACTGGCTGGCCATCACACCTTATGGATATGTCTCTTTCTATCTCTTTCTAGGATTAAAAACATGCACTACTGTGCCATGAYTCACATAGGGTCTGGTGTGGGGAATCTGGTTCTCATGTTTGAGTAGTATGTAGTATCAAGTATAATGTTTACATTGTCTAACTGCCCTGAAAAGTATACAAAGTGATTGGACATACCTACAGAGGAGAAAGTCAGTGTCAATGACAAAAATCATATGAGGGCTCTCTTTTTGTATCATTTTAAAAAGACCATTTAAAAGAAAATATTATTTCTACTCATGAACTCTGAGCTAACTGAAAGGATCATTGATGTTAAGGGAAARGCTCATATTTAGTTTATATGAGAACATAGTAGGTCAACCTGTTGGGCCATGGAGTTTGTCCCCCTCGTTGTATAACACTGAGAAGTTATTTAATCTGCTCCCTTGTTTTCCAGGTAAGATGTAATGATTATAATACCTTTATGGGTTTTTTCTCTAAGATGAGTCATGTATGTGATGTCAACAGACATTTAGTAACAGAAATTTAAATAGAAAAGTAGAGTTGTCCTGACATTACAATAGTCAAATAGAGAGATGTATATTCTGCTTTATCCTTAGTATGTGCTGGACACTATGTAGCTTCTGTTGTGTGTAAAATATTTTATTTTTCTTTTTTGAAGTCTACATGGAAACACTGTGGAGGGAGGGGGTGTATAACTCATTTTTTTTTTGTTCTACATCTAGAAAATACATACAAATAACGTTGGAACCCCTGGCTCAAATGAAACAATTCGAAACTAGTGAAACAGTTTAGAATTAGTCAGAAAATGACTAGTGGCAAGGTAGATGGTCATAGTCACGATAGATTGAACTGTGCTTTTCTTTCATTAAGCCAATGAGAAGCAAGCTATAATCCATAGAATCATAGAGGTTTAGACTAGATTAAGGGACTATGGTGAACAGATAAGTCTCTTTAGGAAAGAGAAATGAAATAGTGGAGGATGAATGATGGGAAAGAACAGGAATAAAGACTGAAAAGGGAGGAAAGAAGGGGTAAATAAAGGGAGGAACAGGTAATATTAAGGGCCATTGAGGATCCCTAATACAGAAGAAGCTTCCAAAAACATATTCATATATGGAGTCAACCTAAAAGAAATTGCCAAATTATAGAGCCCTACCTGCCCATCTCTGTGACAAAATCAAGCTTCCAATACCAGGAATTCGTTACATGTAATTGAGTCAATGGCCAAAAGGGACAAATTGATTCC
>BDUI01053371.1:14935-27619 GCA_002335545.1 Apodemus speciosus | reverse complement strand
CTGGGTGGTGGACTGCACCTTCCTGCATGCTACATTCAACATGCTGGGCTGCAGCCAGCACACTAGCAACTGCTGTCCCAGCCGGCATAAAGGAAGCATGCCCTCATGCCCTCAGTGTCTAGGATGGAGCCAGGGCACAGCCTGCTCCCCAGAAACTGCAGGGGTGCTGAGGCCCACCTTCTATTGCAGTGCGGCACACCAGGTGGGAATAGGAGAAGTAGAGGGGTGTGTCCAGGCGGAAGTAGGACTCCATGACACGCCGAACCTTCTCTGTCACATTGTAGTACATGTGGGCGCTCTGCAGAGGGACTTTCCCTTCCTGCCCGAGCTGCAAAGAAGACTGGTGGTCAGCTGCCCCGACGCTCCTCTATAGGCTGCCAGGACACTGAGGTACGAGGCTGCATACTGACAGCACCTCCCATCCCACTGAGGAAGGAGCGATCTCTGTCCCCCACACCTGACAGGCTCCCCTCTCTCTCCTTTATAGTTTCCAYGGACCCCGCTCAGCAACACAGCCCCCCGGGATCAGGCCCCGTGCCTGGGGACCCATCCCATCTCGGTTGCCTCATTTTTATCGCGCCTGCTTTAACAGCCAAGATTTACCAGGAAACCTCCTCGCCTTAGCTTATCCTCACTCACTGGCAGTTGGAATGTTGTCAGCAGGGAGACACTTCCCCCTCTCTGTCCCCACCCCAGCTCCTCCCCAGAGCCRGAGCATCCCTCCTCCCAACCCTGTTCTGTGCTCTAGAGAACCAAGATGGATTTTGGATTTTACCTTGAGAGCTTTGAGGACAGTGACACCATAGAACTTTTCATTCGGGGTGTGTGGGGAGGTCTGACCTCGGTAGCCATCGCCTGACGTTGCTGCTGCCTAATGGACCCAAAAGACAAGACAAAGTTAGTCAGAGCAGCTGTGTGTGTGGGGTGTGTGTGTGTGTCTGTGTGTGTGTGCTTGAGTGTGTTTGCGCATGTGCATGTGTGTGCACTTGCCCATGGGTGTGTGATGAGTGGGGTTGACCGAGGCAAGGGCAGCAGGGACCACTGCACCCAGGAGGTGCTTTGCACCTAGAGTGGGGAGAAGGTGCAGTGACGGGGTTCCTTACGTTGGTCAGTCTCTGAAGCTCCTGGCACTCGTCGGCAGAGATCACACCATCCATCACCACGCGCTGGGAGCCATTCAAGACTTTGGAGCTCATGGTGAGACTTATGCTGTCATACAGCAAGGGACCACCTGCAAATCAACGACTTGATGGACCAGGTCCCGGGGCAGCTYTGCCCAGGGCYGCCTCACAAAGAGCAGGCATTCCCACTCAGATGCTTCCAAAGGGGTGCAAGTCTGCATCCAAGGCCCCCCCTCAGCCATCAAACAGCTGCTGGCTCCTGGGCCCCCTGAGTAAACAACTACACACATCCTCAAAACGGGAACCCCAGGATCAGAGGACTGGGCTCCACCCCCGAATCCTCCACTTACTGGGTGACTTTAGCAAATTACTTAACCACTTTGAGTAATACTAATTTTTAAAAACTATTTTAGCTGGGCAGTGGTGGCGCATGCCTTTAATCCTAGCACTTGGGAGGCAGAGGCCAGCCTGGTCTACAGAGGGAGTTCTAGGACAGCCAGGGCTACACAGAGAAACCCTGCCTGGAAGAAGCARACGTTGAAGTGGACTGAAGTYACAGACAGCTGGCAGCCACCAGGTGGGTGCTGGGGTTCGAACCCTGGTCTTCTGGAAGAGCAGACAATGCTCTGACTGTTGAGCTCTCTCTTCAGACCTCCGTCCAACCCCTTTTTTTCTTTGAGATTGGATCTCACTGTGTAGACAAGGCTGGCCTCAGACTCAAGAGATCTACTAGCCTCTGCTGGGATTAAAAGCAGGAACCACCACACCCAGCCTCAAGTTTTAATCAATTACTATTGACAGCATCTACCTTATAAGTTTGACAACAGATTAATGAGAACAACAAACAAGGCAAGCTAAACTCTCAGTACAGTATTTGGCTTACAGTGAATGCTCAAAAATGTTGCCCACGGTATCTGCATTGTCATACTATGCACAAGAACAATCTTATAATCTGCCTAACCTACCTCTCAGACATGAAGAGAAGCAGGAAAAATAGAAAGCAACTTCTGTGCTGGAACAGACTTGTCACACACTATTCCTGTTCACGTCAATCTAGAAATGGCAAGGGGCAACGTTCTGCCTGAGGTTGCAAGGTGTCTGCTTGGGCCACATTAGAGACCCGGCTCAACCCCATCTGCATGCTGAGACATGATGTGGCAGAGAGGGCCTAACACAATTCTCCATAGTCAGAGAGCCCGAGAGAGCCATTCCCCANACAGACAGCTGGCAGCCACCAGGTGGGTGCTGGGGTTCGAACCCTGGTCTTCTGGAAGAGCAGACAATGCTCTGACTGTTGAGCTCTCTCTTCAGACCTCCGTCCAACCCCTTTTTTTCTTTGAGATTGGATCTCACTGTGTAGACAAGGCTGGCCTCAGACTCAAGAGATCTACTAGCCTCTGCTGGGATTAAAAGCAGGAACCACCACACCCAGCCTCAAGTTTTAATCAATTACTATTGACAGCATCTACCTTATAAGTTTGACAACAGATTAATGAGAACAACAAACAAGGCAAGCTAAACTCTCAGTACAGTATTTGGCTTACAGTGAATGCTCAAAAATGTTGCCCACGGTATCTGCATTGTCATACTATGCACAAGAACAATCTTATAATCTGCCTAACCTACCTCTCAGACATGAAGAGAAGCAGGAAAAATAGAAAGCAACTTCTGTGCTGGAACAGACTTGTCACACACTATTCCTGTTCACGTCAATCTAGAAATGGCAAGGGGCAACGTTCTGCCTGAGGTTGCAAGGTGTCTGCTTGGGCCACATTAGAGACCCGGCTCAACCCCATCTGCATGCTGAGACATGATGTGGCAGAGAGGGCCTAACACAATTCTCCATAGTCAGAGAGCCCGAGAGAGCCATTCCCCAYGGTCAGACCATAGCTGGGGCGAGACACACCGAAGCACCTCACAAACTCAGAGGAGGGAGGTAATAGGAGGCTCTGTAAGGGCAGAGATGATCAAAGTACATCGGGAGTGGGGACAAGCATGAACAATGACCTGTGGGCCAACGGCAGGCTCAGGGGACCAGAAACAGCTCATCCCATTTGATGCAGAGACATGGGGGATACACACACACACACACACACACATACACACAAAGCAAGTGCACAGAGGATGCCTGACTATTGAGAATGCATGCACGGTCCTGGTGTTTGGAAGACAGGCCTGGCATCTGCATGGGAAAGGGTAAGAACAGACAGGAGGGGGTTGGGCCTATGTGGGCCAAAGGCAATGGAAAGGGAAAGGCAGGAGAGGAGGAGAGCAGAGGGTAGCCATCACTGTCGGCCAGGAGTGCAGCAAATGGAGCAGAGAAGACAGGAAGGTTCCAGCTCCTGATAACAACGTGAGCTGCCGGAGAGCTCTTGGAGGGGAGGCAGGAGGCTTATGCCATCCATACTTACTTTGACTATGCTAGTCTACCTGTGACATGGGAGTCTTACTTCTTAGCCAAAGGCCCATTCTCAGGGCTGTCTGGATGACAGCTCCTTGGCGTGTTGAATGTRGAGGAAGTCCTAGCACCTGCTACGCCAGCAGAAGCTGGTGTATGATGGGCTGAGCAAGGCCTTGTGGGTGCTGCCCCCCGGAACGTGGGCGGGCATGCTACCCGCTGTGGACTCACCTTCCCGAGTCAGTCTGCTCACATCCAAGGACTCCTTGGTTTTCTCCTCCACGAGAGTCTCGATCTCCTTCATGAGGTTGCCTATCTCCTGGGAGATGCGGGCTGCAGTTTCGCGTTCTGACCTGGGAGCATGGCGGCACTGAAGACTGTTCTGAGGCCAGCCCCGGTTCCTACCCCAGCGCCCCGACCTGGCCCTCCCCAGCCCTGGCTAGGATCCCATCTGCCTGGGTGCTCCGTCAGACYGATCCAGCCGTGGGGTTACTCACTTCTGTTTCTCCTGCAGTCTCTTGGGGATCACCTCTTCTGGAGTCCATGAGTCCTAAGGAAGGTCAGGAAAATAGCAGGAGACTAATCTTCCTGGTATCAGTGTGCGGCATTCGGCTTCCTGCCTCACTGCCTGCAGGGGGGGTGGACTCTTGGGACCTAAGTTACTTCTGATGGCCCAGGACCGCCTTCCACCGTCCACTTTGTCCCCCATCCTCAGTGCCCATGCACCCATGCTTGGCTCAGCCCTGGACAGCCTCTTCCCAGAGTTGTGGAGTGTGTACTCCCTCGGCTCTCAGTGCCCACCTCCCCCCATCTCTCCTCTCCCCCCCCCCCCCCCCCCCCCCCCCCCCCCCCCCCCCCCCCCCCCCCCCCCCGCCCCCTGCCCTCACAGCTCCTGCTCTGGCTCACCGGATCCACAAAGGGAATTCCGAAAATGTCATAAGCGAAGAAAAGCAGTTCTTTCTCCAGCAGGCTCCGATGTCGGTATTCCTGGGCACTCTGAGGAAACGGAGAGTCTCCTAGAATTTAGCCCTTACCCTTCAGCCCGGGTGGCCCTCCCTGGCATTTTGCACTTCCCTATGCGACCGAGGGCAGCATAACTCAGCTTCGCTGAAGGAAAGGAGATTCTTCTTTGGGTCTCTGAAGCGGAAGAGCTGACGACCCTCAGAATGGAGAGAGTCCAGTTTTGCTTTTGACGTTCTGGACATTGAATCCAGGGCTTCAAGCATACTGGGCAAGGCTCTCTGCCAACTGAATTGTATCTTGAGCCCTCTTCTCCTCTTGGTATGTTTTATTTATCCACTGTGTGTATTCTGGAGTGGGTAACCTTCACTGTGCACTGTGTGGGTCAGAGGACTACCTTGTGGACTCTGTTGTTGTCTGCCATCTCACTACTTAACCCAGGCTAGCCTTGAGCTTGGTGATTCTTGTGCCTCTGCTCCCTGAGTGGGGGCTCATGGGCACTTCACTGTGAACTTCGTCTTAAAGACGAAGACTCTTGGGAGCAGTGGGATTGAGAGCGATCTTTCATTCACACTGGGTTTTGGGGTCCTCAGGCTCATGTCTTTCTACTTGGCCACCCRCCTCCCCTCAGAATGACCGGACTCTGTCCCTCCCTGAAGGTGAGCAGCTGCAGAACAGCTAGGCTTGGCACTCTGACATCGCATGTGTGCTCAGGGGGAAGGCTTACCCAGAGCTGGGAAACTGAGTCCCTTTCAGGGTCACATCTTTTCCCTGAGTCCCCTACTAGGATCCAAGCAGCAGAAGGAAGAGAAAAAGAGACAGTAATAAAATGGAGGCAGTTCAAGRAGGAACACATTAAAGGAATCCACACTGCCGGTTAYCACAGCCAGCCACGAGGAAGTGGAAACTCTATCTGAAGGAGTTTAAATGATTGGCTTCCTGCTTCCCATGGCTCAAACCCAGTATTAGCTACTCCCGCCTRGGGGAGAGTGCTTCCTGGGGGTAGACTTCTAGGAGAACGTGCCCACACGGAGTACTTCCCCTCCCTTCCCAGGCTCATTAATAGGATCACAAGGAAGGAAAAAAAGTATTAACCAAGCAAGACAAAGAAAGACTAGAAGGGCTTTCTTAAAGCTAGAGGGCCGCCATCTAGTGGCCAAGAAGGATAACTACAAGAAAGCCAGTCTCACCCGGGAGGGGCTGACAATGAGATTATTTTCTCTTAGAGACTCAATTCCAGAGCTATGTGGGAGGAATCGTGGCTTGCCCCTCAGAGTTGACGTCTGCGCCACCTAGGTTTTCCTCTTTATTCTAGAGATGTGGATAATGCTGAGTAAGTGTAGAGAGCAGACAATGAYAGGGAGAAATGCACTCTGAGACAAAAAAAGAAAAATAAAGCAGGTGTGGGCAAAACAGACCCACTATGAAGGAAACAGCTCTGACTTGGGGTAAACAGCATCCAGCATCTAGTTTGGGCAGAGAAATCTGTGTGTCAGTCTGAAGAATGCACATTGAAATCTAGAGGATTTGGCTCTGGCATGTTCTGCAAACTCCTGGCACTCCTCCCCACCCTGAGTGACAAGTCGAGTCCAGGGCCCGCCCCGCCCGCACTGGGTTCAGCCAGAAGCTGCCCTCACTGAAGCAAGTCACTCACCACCCGGGCGCTGATGGAGCTGGCCTCTTCTTCTCCAAGCATGGCCGTATAGTAAGCCAGGTTCTGGTTCATCACCTCATCACCGGGGAAGAAGAGGAGGTAGGTCTTGGCGCATTCAATAGCTTGTGTATAGTTCCCAACTGCAAAGGAAGAAAAGAAAATGGCAGCGAGGGAAGGGTATAACCCTAGATACCAACAGCCACTTAGCATCCGGTTTCAGAGAAGCCTTGAGGCCACAACGATAGGACAGAGCAGTTCTCGCTACACATGACTGTCTAGGAGAGAAAGATTATAATAGCTGATAGCTTCCTAGACAGACGGACCTCTCCAACTCAACCTCACACGCACACACACCATGTACTCTTGGTAGCCAGTAGGTACCCAGTAAACAACCGCTAATTTGCTGAGGGTTTGTTTTTCCTGGATATTTTTAGTCCCTTTTCCCTGAGAGGAAGACTGAGCCTGCCCTGTGAGCTAGAATCAACAGTTGTACATCCTTACTGTGCTATTATTAATTTTCATTTAAATACAAAGTTGGATTATAAATGTACAAAAAGGGACAAAAGAAAGAGGCCCTAGACTCCCCAGTTCCTCCCTTCTGGATATTGGCTACCTGGCTCACTGGCTTGTGCCAAAACACCCAGCAATCACTGGGCATGTTGCCTCTCATAGCCATAGGCATGGTAAAGAAGTGGAGTGGTCACAAACCCGNCCTATCCTGAAACTCACTTTGTAGACCAGTAGACCAGGCTGGCCTGTCACTGGCTCCCAGAATGCTGGGATTAAAGGCATGGGYTACCTCTGCCCTGCCCAAGGAGGTTTTTAATGTTAGTCACATGTTAATGCTCTAAGACTCCAAGATCAAAACCCTGCGGGGCCTTCAGATCTTCTCTTCCTGGTCACTCTGCCCAGGTACCATCCCTACCCCCCCTTTTTTTAATAAAAAAGATATTTTTATGTGTATATGTGTATGTCATGTGCTGATTCCAAAGGAGGACATCAGATCCGCTGGAGCTGGAGTTACAGGTAGGTTATAAGTCATCTGATGCGGAATCAGGATGCCGGGTGTTGCAAGGGCTCCTGAGTGCCGAATCCCCTCTCCTTCTCCTTGCTGTTTCTTCTGCCTTGGGGATCTGACTTGATTTTGTTTACCAAAGGCTTAGAGATACACAAACCACACACACACACATTTACACATTTATTATGTATTCCCTATAAAATACAGGCTCTGAGGACCAGGCTTGCCTTGCTCCCTCTCACATTCCCATCGACAAGCTGGTGCTCATTAAATAGTTGGACTGACTGACGGCTGCTCAGACGCAGGTTCCTACACTCCGCACAGCAGCGTCTCAGGCGTGGCGCAGGCTAAGTGCCAGCTATGTGGCCGGAGGAGCTGAATCCCCAGCAGGGTACGGGCTCTGAGGCCGTCCAGCAGGAAGCATGTGGCTCCCGTGCCAGAGCAGCGCTGACTGCTGCTCTCTGCCAGAAGAGGATTAGTACCAATCTAGGTATTTAAAGCTTTAAGGTTGAAGTGCTGCCATACTGGGTGCTGTATCTGGGCCACCCAGTTCCCACAGAAGGTAAGCACAGTGAGGACCAAGATGCCCCTTCTGTGGGAACAGCCCAAGGTACCTGGGGTATTCGGCCTGAGGCTACAAAGGGATTCCCGTATRGCATGTGCCACTGTACTCTACCCAGAGTAGCTGCTACCAAGCTCGGCGTCTGGGGAAGAACGGTAACATTTCCTCTCTTGGAACAAACCACTACATGAAAAAAACACAAATCATTTATTCTTTGGTTATCTATACAGTCACTTAAATATACCATGCTGCTGACAGGCAGCTGCCCACATGGGCCCCAGGGTGGTTCTGGGCCTGCATCCTGAGCCTTCAGCCAGGCCCAGAGAAGAGTGTGTCCTGCCATGCCCACTCCAAGAACAGTAGCACCATGCAGAAGGCTGTGGGTAGGACCCTCTGGCTGGGCAGCAAACAGAAGTGCCCCTCACTCTGCAGCCTTGAGGGCCGGGAGGTCTGGGCTGCAGGACCGAGTCCCCACCCCTCCTTGAGTCCAGTGACACCCAACTGTGACCTAGCYGCTGTCATAGCTCATCCTTGTGCTGCGACGCTCTGTCTGACAGAGACTCTTCTCCAGGCTTTGGCGAGCTCTGTTGGCCAGGCAGGGGCTGTTCCTGGGGGAGGTCCACCTCTTCTGGGCTGAACAGCATCTTCACCAGGTCATCTGCCTGCACCCTGTCCTGCAAAGGCAAACTCTTCTCAGAGGGCCTCTGGCAAGGCCCTCACCTTCTTAGTGCTGCCACTGGGGCTCTGGGACCGCCTCCTTCCCAGCAGGCTTAAAGCTCTGGTAGCTGGAGTGGGTCCAAGGCTGAACCRAGGACTCCACATCAAGTCCCACCCTCTCCCACTTCCACGTGAAAAKGCCGGCCCAGGAAGGMCGGGCTGGCAGTGAAGCAGGGAGTGCCTGGGTGGGGAGTCTCAGGGAGACAGACAAGTGGCCCTCCAGCAGTCCTTACTCTCTCACTGTGCCGCGGATCCAGCGTGAACCACAGGGCGATGGCGCAGCGCTGCCCCCTGGTGACAGCCTTCACTCCGTGTGGGTTCTCAGTGCCAGAAGAGAATCCCACTGCCCTTCCACACCGGGGCTGCACCTCTGCCTGTGGGGGTGGGGCATGGGGGAAGGCCTCAGAAGAGCAAGCAGCATTAGGACAAGGACCCAGAGGACAGTCAGAGGAGAGCAAAGCCCCTGCCCAGGGCCAGGAGACGGGCAGGGGGTTGCTGCGGGTGGGGTAGGGCAGGGAGGAAGCCCAGTAGTCATTCTGTCTACTGTCCTCTGGGAACATCAGCTCCAGCGAGCAAGGTCTCTGTCCCCAGGGAAGAGGACGGGGAGCACTCACGGTCACAGTCTTGGCATCTAGTTCAGTGAAGTAAAAGTTTCCTCCATCGAAGTCCCCATTGAGGTAAAGGATGGCGCTGGAAAGGCAGGAATCCAGACATGGCTTATTTCCTGTTCCCCAGATCCCTCCTCTGTGAACTTTCAACTAGCAGCTAGCGACCAGAAGCTTTTCTGAAGCTAAACAGCTTGCATGGTCCCTCCACCCCTCTTCGGAGACTGGCCACACCCTGGCCAGTGTACCTTTGTGCCCTCCTACTCACACCCTTCCTGAGGGTCTCCCTACTGTCTGTCNGGAATCCTGCAGAAAGAGCAGTTAAGAACTGCGCAGTGGTGACAATTCAAGGGCTGCCGTAGAACCCTGTGCCACACGCCCAGCGTGCACTCCCCAGCGCTTCAGGACTGCTCCTGCTTCCTTTGCTAGGCCTCTCAGCCCTCACCTTCTTCCCTCTGAGACATCACCTAGYTTCCTCTGGTGGGCTAAGGCACAGGGCTCCTAATTCTCCCGTTTTCACCACCACCACTTTCTCCTTCCAGAATTAAGGTTCTGAAAGCGAGGTCCGCTGCCGTGCAGAAGCCTCTCTAAACTTTGCAGTCACTCCTACCTTCACACACAGAAGTCATGCAAGGGACTACCCCACGGCCCCAAATACATCATGTTCTACCTCCACTTTCCCCTCTCTGGGAATAACCATTCTTCAGTGTCTCCTCTTCCCCAGGCCTAATTTAACTGAGGCAAAGCTAGAGTTTCCCTCCTTTGTGCTCCCCCAGTCTCAACTTAACTACATAACCTTTTTTGTTAGACCTTTGTACAGCGACTCCTAGCAGTGACACAAGAAAAAACAAAGGATCAATCAATCCTTTTAACCACCTGTCCAAGAACTGGAATGTAGTAGGTGCTCAATAAATGTCAACAAATTTTAAGTAGCGCTATTAAGTGACATGACCCCAGTAAGAACCCAGTCATTCCAGCACAATTTCCAGTAACCAGAAGGAGTGGAGGGGACAAAGCAGAAATCTGAGGTCCCCAAGAGCCTCTAAGTCTCTCTTTAGGTGGAACTGAAAGGTCTGTGAAACTGTTGTAGCTATGCATGCGCAGCGCATCCCCCTAACCACGGGACTAATAACATTTACTCAAAGTATACTGTATCAGGGCAAATGAGGCAATAAACAAATGTAAAGTGCTTTAACAGAATCCTGGGTGGTGTTGCCAGCCATCACCAGCAGACAGGCTGGTGTTCCAAGCCCGTTTGTTGACTTGGCCTTAAAGCGCTGTGGCATCCCAAATGACAGTCATTTTCTTAGAAAGAAAGAAAGAAAGAAAGAAAGAAAGAAAGAAAGAAAGAAAGAAAAGAAAAGAAAAGAAAAGAAAAGAAAAGAAAAGAAAAGAAAAGAAAAGAAAAGAAAAGAAAAGAAAAGAGCCTGAGGGTCCTCCACAGGGCAGAGCCAGGCAGCCCCTGCTGGCGACGTGGCAATCCCACGTCCTGAAAGAGCGCTGCTGTTGGAGCAGGGAGYAGGGAAAGCACGATTGGAGAACAAACCGGAAGGAAGATGCTGCAGAAGCACTTGGACACTTGCAATGAAGTTCGGCTGGGAGACCCAAGCGGCCGCCTCGGTTCCCTCTAGGAGGGTTTCCCCAGAAGAAAAAGGTCAGGTTTTTCTTGGCTTGGGCTGTCAYTACTGGCTGGACCTTTAGGKTTAGCATCTGCYTGTAAGAACCGGGTGAAGCSCCCAAAGTCCGCCAAAAGCTCCCCAGCCAAGAAGTCCCTTCCCTCCCTGCCTTCTTGTCCCTGCTTTGCTCCCCAAGTTCCCCYAGGTCGCTCCCGGCCGCCGGGCTCCGGACCAGTCGCACCTTGAAATAGGCGACCTGCAGGTAGTTGTACGGGCTCCGCTTGTTGAACTCCAGGTCCAGTTCCTCGCTCAGCAAGTGGGCAGAGGGCGGCCCGAGGCAGCGGCGCAGGCAGGCGGCACGGCGCAGCACGGCTCCGAAGAAGCGCAGGTCCTGCAGGGCGGCGGCGCCCGGGTCCTGGCTCAGGCTGGGGGCGAGACCGAGATCGAGGTCCGGCGTCCACGGCAGTTCGGTGGCACAGCGAGTGCGGCAGCGCAGGCGGAGGGCACGCAGGGCCGCCCGCGAGCGCAGCGCCCTTTCCATGTTCAGGACCACCCCGGGCCAGTCCCCGCGCGCGTAGGCCGCGGTCCCTTCTGCGTAAAGCAGGTCAGGGGCTGCCACGTCCCATCCYGGCTCAGACTCCGCCACAGCCCGCAAGGCGGCGGCTGAGGCGACCGCTAGCATCGCGGCCAGCAGTCTCCTTACACTCATCGCCATAGTCTTGCACCTCCACTTAACGGGACTGCTCGCCTGGGGCACATTCCAGAGTCCCGCCCTCACAGAAGCCACGCCCCAATCCCAGAAGGAAACTTGCACCGCCTCTTGCTTTCAACCAATCCAAACACTTACTCTTCGTGAGGCCCCGCCTCTAATCTCATGCGCACAGCTCAGTGGCCTGAGAATGAGGAAGCCCCGCCCATAAGCTGTTGTGCGCCTGCGCCTCAGGCTTTGCTAKCCTGCGGGTGGTGGGGCTGAGGTGCTGTTATGGCGGACCCCGGGGCTCCCGGCCGGTACGAAAGTGGCACGGAAAATCTGGGAGTGAAGGAGGCAGCGGATCCTGGAGGTAGGTGGGACTGAGTTGCCGGGGTAAGAGGTCGCAGCCGGGTTGCTCTTTCTTGCTGTCTCGCAGAAGGCCGAGGGCTTCAACTTACGCCTATGTTCCGGGTGTGTATCGCAGGAGCCCTGGTGGAGCTCACCCCGACCCCCGGCGGCCTGGCTCTGGTGAGCCCCTACCATACCCACCGGGTCGGGGACCCCTTAGACCTCGTGGCGCTCGCCGAGCAGGTGCAGAAGGTGAGGAATAGCCATCTCCGTCCTTCACCCTGCCTCTTTGGGCTCGGACCTCACATTATACCCGCACCCTTAGGACAGCCTGTGAACTCTGCAGTACTGAAGTTACCATTCCATTTCCCGCGAAGAGGAGCACTCTATCCCAATTCTTTTGTTGTTGTGTGTTTCGAGACAGGGTCTTTCTACATAGCTCTGGCTGTCATGGAACTCACTATATTATAGACTAGGCTGGCCTCGAACTCACAGATCCACCTTCGTACGCCGCCTCCCCCCTCCCCCCCCCCCCGCCCCTTCGCCCCATGCTGGGATTAAATGTATGAGTCACCATGTATGGCTTCTATACCAAATTCTTAAATAGTCACTTATTTTATTCTGCTTCCTGTAAGGTCTTTATCAGTTACCCAAGAGCTTGTGGAACTTAAAAATATATGTTCTTTCTTTCCTTAAAAAAAAAACAACAACAAACAACAACAACAAAACGGTGCTGGAGGTGCAGTTTAGTGTTAAACCACTTGCCTAGCCCTGAATTTGATTCTTAGCACTACCAAAAACATGCAAAAAGGCACAGGGTAAGATTCGTATTAAAAAAAGACCACACACAATAAAGCTGGAGACAGTTTCATTTGCTGTATAGACCAGGTTGGCCTTGAATTCAGCCTCCCAAAAGCTAGGTATTATAAAGGTTGCTGTCACACATGGTGAACTTCAGTGGATACAGTATTCCTATGTCCAGAGCTTAGACATC
>BDUI01053342.1:0-15506 GCA_002335545.1 Apodemus speciosus | reverse complement strand
TTAAGTTCTGTATTATTAAGCTTTTTAAATTTTTGAGGGCTTGTTTTAATGAAATTAGTGTCATCCTAATACACTACTGATTTTGATTATTAAGCAGAGACTCTTCAAATTAATCCTATTCCATAGTGGCATTTTTGACCACTCAATCAAGAAGAAATTATATAGTTGCTATTAGTTGCAGAAGAGTTCCAGAAGAAATTGATTGGCTGCCCTCTTTTTGCAAGCAGTTCTCCCAAGTGAAACTGTAGGATGTCGTCTGTGTGCTCTACTTTCATTCCTTTTATCTTATACAGTAGGATCATTAAAATGGGAGCAACTAGACCACTCAAGAAGCTAGGCTTTAGGAGGACACTGAATGATGAGACCTATTGTCATGCATTTAAATGCCTTTGTGAGCCAGAAATGTAACACAAATATTGAAAACAAAAACCAACTAGAAGGTGGTAGCATTTTCCTGCACTTGAAGAATATTTTTTCACCTGGAAACATTCCTTCCTTCTTTTTTCCTTATTTTCCTTCTTTTCTCATGTATTTTTATGGTATCAAAAACCAACCCAAGGTCCCACATGAGCTAAACCAGAACTCCACTACTGAACCACACTTTCTGTCTTCAGTGCTTTTCTTAATAAGGTTCTTATCACATGAAAGAAGTGTGGCATGTTGGATGATACTATGTCCACCTATGTTGGCTCAGCATGGAAGAAAAAGGAAAACACCTTTCAAATATAAGGAAAACCATAATGGAAGAGAACAGACAAAGTGTGATTGGAGTGTGGCTTGGTGTGGAAGGAAAGAAGACAGAAAGCATTATATTTAGAAAATATGTGTCAATAGTGTATTGGAGTCACATGTATGAGCAATTTTATATTTCTGTAGCTTCCTGGACCTCTCCCAAATCATGGGAAGAGGACCTCTGGAAACATACTTCCCATCCATTGTAATTGATGGCTACATGTTTTTTCCTTGTGATAATTTATTTGAATAACCCATTTTATGGCAAAAAAATGTGTTTGTAAAACTTTGATCTCAGACTCCCCTACTCCTTTTCATCAATTACACATAAGAAGACACATAAGAAGTTGAATTGATTTGTCCAATGTTCTGAAGCTATATAGGTTACCTCTGATTTGACTTGCAAAAATGACTCTAAACCCAGTGCCTTTTCTACTATCCAGTCTCAGTGAAGAAGTCTATGTAGTGTGGAACAAACTTGGTTCCTAGAAGGACTCAAAATGTCTGTTATTGCTTATGTTTTGAGTTCCATGCTAGCTGTTGATATGGGTACAAGAATCTGGGATGACAGGATCCTCAGTGGTGTATGCCTGGCGTCCCAGCTACTCTAACTTAGTATAAGGCAGCAAGGAGAGTTGTTTGACACCAAGACTTCCTGGCCAGCATAGGCAGCATAGCTAGATTCTGTTATAAAGAAGAAATAAATTGTTACAGGAAAACTGAAAAAAAAAATAGGATCTCAAGACTTTGATTTGTTTTTGTTTGTTCCATAACAATGATGGTAATAATAAAGAATAAAAACTTGTATAGGGGAAAGCCCACAAAGGCTCAACCCTACACAAATAACTATAGGCAACCAGTGAATGCTAAGAGGAGAAAAGGAAGAACCAATTGGTTATCTGATACCGAATGGTCAGTCCTAATAACATACATACTCATAACATTATGTAGAAAGAGCATATATTTGTGTATTTAGGTATATATATATATGTATATATATATGTACATATATGTGTGTATATATGTATATATATACACACACACACACACAAATCAAAAGAAGAGAAGCATGCACATACACACACAGTTTGTAACTTAATTAATTAAAAGAGAGCAAGGAAATGTGTACAGGAGGGTTCGAAGGGAGGATAGGGAAGGGAGAAATTGGAGAAATTAAGTAATTACATTATAATCTCAGAAAACAAAAGAAATAATTTTTAAAAAGAAGAAAGAGCAATGGGTGATAAATACACAGGCAGTGATAACACTAAACCAAAATAACTTCCATTTGTGGGTCTGAAGTTGTTGCAATCACTTTACAATTATTTTTTCAATTAGTCCACAAAAGAACTCTTTCCATTCAACACAAAGGAATGTAATAGGCAAAGTCAGGATAAAAGGTTGATTGGTTTAATTGCAGAATAACATACACTACATTCTACTACAGCCCCAGTGAAAGAGATCAAGATCTGTATGCAAGAGGCTCAATACCATGGGCAAACTTCCCTTTACCTTTTTGTGAGAATGGTCTGGGGAGGGGGAAATGGCCTTTTCCTGACAGGATATTTTTTCACTGTAGCACTTCTCTCCTTCCAGTTAGATTGTGAAGAAATTGACTTTTCCTGAGTACAGTAGAAACAGGTTAGTATGTGTAGATAAAAATACCCTATGGCATTAACATCTCAAGACAGAAGGCTACAATAACACTAAGAATAAGAGGGCAGTTATAGTTTGCCTCTATTAAATGACTGAGATAGTTTTCACATGAGGTGGGTGAGATGAAACTCAAAGAGTGTTGGACTTCAAACATTCTCTGTTTAATACATCCTGCATGCTCTCCAGCGAAATGCAATCCCTTATGATTCTGTGATTCAACACAGTTGTGGCTTTTAAGTATATTTGAAATCCCAGAGGCCCCTTGGGCAAATCCTTTTAAGTGAAAAGGATAGATTTTACTGAGTCAGATAACTCAATTTTGAGTTCCAAGAAGCTTAGGATGTGATATGAAATGTGCAGCCATTAAAGGAGTATCCAGCATAAGAGGTAGAAAAGTGTGTCTAGGCTTTCAGTATCAGCCACTGGAGACCAGGACAATTGTTCTCCTCCCAAAATTTAGAGGCAGAAACATATGGCAGGAAAGAATGTACCACTAAATTAGGACAGTAGGCTTAGTTCTTGCCCCTTCTTTCCTTCAGCGGAGAAAGTGTAAGCTGAAAATTTCCCATTTTCAGCTTGGTGTTATCAGTCCTATAGCTTTCCTTTCTACCCTGTCTATTACTTGCGTTTGATTTTAAATCCAGTTTTAAATCCACATTTGAGTTATGAGACTTTGGAGGTCATTTTACTTCTCGGGGCTTCTGTTTTCAAATGAGGATAATTATAGTGTACTGTCACTCTCATCAGGTTATTGAGATAATTCAGTAAAGTTAATTGTGGAAAATGTGTAGACCCATGCCTAATACATTGCAGAACCCCAATGAAAACTAATTATAGGGTAGTTATCATAATCTGTTCCAAATATTTCTAGGGACCATAAGAAATCCTAAGGTTCAAGAGTTCTAGATACTATCATTTTTTCAAGCAGCTTTCCATAGTATGGAAGCTGCTTTTCCATCTGACTCTTCTGTGGCAATTCAAGAGCAGTAAGATCCAGGAGCTGTAGAAATAATTCAGCTTTTGCTGCTCAATCTTGAGTAACAGAGTTTGGATGCTATCACTTATGTAACCAATTGGTCATCATATGCATGCCTATAAGCTCATTTCCTGGGGTGCAAACACAAGAAGATTGCTGTATTCCAGCAAGGAAACAAGACCCTCAAGTTCTGAGAAAGACTGCCTCAGAGAAATAGGATCAAACTCCAAAGAACATTTGGTACCTTCTTCTGGCCTCCATACATGTACAGAGACACAGGCACTCTCATACCCTCATATATACATGCGCATTCTCTCTCCCCAACTCTGTCCGTCTGTCTCTATGTCTCTCTCTCTCTCCTCGATGCCTCACACAAGTAAATAAACAAATGTTATTTAATATAAGAATAATATGATCTAGAGTGACCATAAYAGATTCAACATTGGTTTCCTACAATCATCATAAAGTTCTCTGAGACTACTTCAGACCTTGACTGTGGATAATAGGGCAACAAATAATGCAGAACCAAGCATCACTTCAACTCAGAATGCATGGTAAGAAGTAGAAAGAAAAACAGCTGGTGGTTGAACAAGATTGTGACATAACTCAGAAAGCATAGTGGAAAATGCATTTGAAGAAGGATACAGATGAGTAGTATAAATTGGTGCCCTTAATGCTGACTCTATTTCTATATACAGTAGGGGTCTTACATTAGTTTGTCAGTTAGCAAAGAGGATCCACAAAGTATTCGATAAACATTTTCTGAACATAAATAGTTATTGAGTCCCTAATGCATGTCAGCATATTTCTAGCAGTACTTTGATTTCTGTATTAGGATAGAAATGAGAACAGGAAGGATAGAAGTAGAAAGAAAAGTTTGGAAGGTATTACAAGCAATAAAATAAGAAACAGTTGCTTATTGCAGCATTGTCATAGAAAAGCAGTAAGATCTGACAGGCAGATTTTGCAATATGTTTTGAAATAAGGTACATCAAGATATTCTGATCAAATTTATGTACAGTGAGAGAGAAAAGAATTAAGGATGCCTTTGATGTTTGACTTGAACTATTACATTATTGGAATTGCCATAGGCTGA
Source organism: Apodemus speciosus (assembly GCA_002335545.1). Taxonomy (NCBI): domain Eukaryota; kingdom Metazoa; phylum Chordata; class Mammalia; order Rodentia; family Muridae; genus Apodemus; species Apodemus speciosus. The sequence continues at coordinate 11,046 of BDUI01053342.1, read as the reverse complement.
GATTTATGGGGGTGGTAGAATCTTCAATACAAAGTGATTTGGTGAAAAAAAAAACAAAGATCAGAAGCTCAGTTTTCCATGTGTTAATGATGAAAGGCCTATTACCAGCCACACAGAGTTATCAGGGACTGGCAATATGGCTAAGTGGTAGAATCTTTGGCTTATGTGACTAAAGTCCTAACTTGAATACATACACACACACACACACACACACACACACACACACACACACACACACACACCATTTACAAACACTCAGATTTTAGTTAGATACTTGGATTCATACATCTAAGAAAAGTCTAGGAGTGGGCTGTTACAGCCAGGAACACAGTGAATACCCAAGTGTCAGGCCAGTTGGGACATGTTCACCAGGGCCCCCACCTGCACCCAGGAGCTGGGCAGAGCCACAAATGTTTGTGCACCTATCCTGTGAGGGGACATCTGCTCTGCAGGAGTCCTGCATTTAGAGGGAGTCCTGTGTTAAGAGGTAAGGCCTCCATCCTTGCTCCTGTGACTGAGCTGACAGGTGCAGCTAGGAATACAGGGAACACCCAAGTGTCAGAACAGTTGGGACACACAGTCCAACAGGGCCCCACCAGCACCGAGGATCTGGGCAGCACCACAACTGTTTGTGCACCTAACCTACCAGGGGACATCTTCTCTGCAGGAAGTGCCATATTTAGAGGGAGTCCTGTGTTTCAAGTTGAGACTGCCATCTTTGCTCCTGAGACTGAGTGGGCAGGTACAGCCAGGAACACAGGGAATACACAAGTGTCAGATCAGTTGGGACACTATCCATCAGGACCCCAAACTGCACACAGGAGCTGGGCAGCATTATAGCACTCTGACAGGGGAGAGCTGGTCAACCAGGGGTCCTGAGACAGGCTTGCAGGCACACAGGAGGGACAGGCACCAGCCAGAGACAACAGGACCAACTAACACCAGAGATAAGGAGATGGGAAAAGGCAAACATAGGAACATTACTAACAGAAATCAAGGCAGCAAGGCACCATTCAAACCCAATTCTCCCATAACAGCAAGTCCTGGATACCCCAACACACCTGAAAAGCAAGATTTGGATTTAAAATCATAGCTCATGATGCTGATAGAGGGCTTCAAGAAGGACATAAATAACTCCCTTAAAGAAATACAGGAGAACACAGGTAAACAGGTAGAAGCCCTTAAAGAATTGCAGGAAAGCACAACAAACAGGTGAAGGAATTGAATAAAACTATCCAGGATATTAACATAGAGGTAAAAACCAAAAAAATCAAAAAATGAAATAACTCTGGACATAGAAAAGAAGTCAGGAGTCATGGATACAAGCATCAACAACAGAAAGCAAGAGATAGAAGAGAGAATCTCAGATGCAGAAGATACCATAGAAAGCATTGACACAACAGACAAAAAATGCAAAACGCAAAAAGCTCCTTACCCAAAACATCCAGGAAATCAAGGACAAAATGAGAAGACCAAAGCTAAGGATGATAGGTATAGAAGAGTGTGAAGATTTCCAGCTAAAAGGGCCAGTAAATATCTTCAAAAAATTATAGAAGAAAACTTTCCTAACCTGAAGAAAGAGATGCCCATGAACATACAAGAAGCCTTCAGAACTCCAAATAGACTAGACCAGAAAAGAAATTCCTCCTGTCACATAATAATTAAGACACCAAATGCACTAAACAAAGAAAAGATATTAAAAGCAGTAAGGGGAAAAGGTCAAGTAGCATATAAAGGTAGACCTATCAGAATTACACCAGACTTCTCACCAGAGACTATAAAAGCCAGAAGAGCCTGGGCAGATGTCATACAGACCCAGACTGCTATATCCAGCAAATCTCTCAATTACCATAGATGGAGAAACCAAGATATTCCATGACAAAAACAAATTTACACAATATCTTTCCACAAATCTAGCCATTCAAAGAATAATGAATAGAAAACACCAACAAAAGGAGGGAAACTACACACTAGAAAAAGCAAGAAATTAATCTTTCAACAAACCAAAAAGGAGATAACCACACAAACATAAAAATTGTATCAAAAGTAATAAGCACCAATCATTGTTCCTTAATATCAATTAATGTCAATGGACTCAATTCCCCAATAAAAAGACATAGACTAACAGACTGAATGAATAAACAGGACCCAACATTTTGCTGCATACAGAAAACATATCTCAGTGTCAAAGAAGCACTACTCCAGAGTAAAAGGCTGGAAAACAATTTTCTAAGGAAATGGTACCAGGAAACAAGCTGAAGTAGCCATTCTAATATAGGATAAAATAGACTTTCAACCAAAGTCATCACAAAAGACAGAGAACGACACTTTATACTCATCAAAGGAAAAATCTACTAGGTAGAAATCTCAATTATGAACATCTATGCTCCAAATACTAGGGCACTCTCATTCATAAAAGAAACTTTACTAAAGCTTAAAGCACACATTGCACCCCACACAATAAYTGTGGGTGATTTCAACGCCCCACTCTTCTCAGTGGCTAGATCATGGAAAAACGAACTAAAAAGAGACACGGTGAAACTAACAGAAGTTTTGGACCAAATGGATTTAATAGATATCTATAGAACATTTCATCCTAAATCAAAATACCTTCTTCTCAGCACCTCATGGTACCTTCTTGAAAATTGACCATCTAATTGGTCACAAAACAGACCTCAACGGATAAAAGAAGATCGAACTAATCCCATGCCTCATCTATAATGACAATGGAGTAAGGGTGGTCTTCAATAGCAACAAAAACAACAGAAAGCCCACATACATATGGAAGCTGAACAATGCTCTACTCAATGACAACTTGGTCAAGGAAGAAATAAGAAAGAAATCAAAGACTTTTTAGAATTTAATGAAAATGAAGGCACAACAAACCCAAATTTATGGGACACAATGTAAGCAGAGCAAAGAAGAAAACTCATAACTAGCTCTGAGTGCCTTCAAAAAGAAGCTGGAGAGAGCATGCACTAGCAGCTTAACAGCACACCTGAAAACTCGAGAACAGAAAGAAGCTAAAACACCCATGAGGAGTAGAAGTCAGGAAATCATCAAAGTCAGGGCTGAAATCAACCAAGTAGAAACAAAAAGAACTATTCAAAGAATCAACAAATCCAGGAGCGGGTTCTTTGAGAAAATCAACAAGATAGATAAACCCTTATCCAGACTAACCAGAGGGCACAGAGACAGTATCCAAATTAACAAAATTAGAAATGAAAAGGGAGATATAACAAGAGAAACTGATGAAATTCAAAAAATCTTCACATCCTACTACAAAAGCAGCTATTCAACACAACTGGAAAATCTGGATTAAATGAACAATTTCCTACACAGAAAACAAACAACAAATTTAAATCAGGATCAGATAGACCATCTAAACAGTCCCATAACCCCTAAAGAAATAGAAGCAGTAGTTGAATGTCTCCCAATCAAATACAGCACAGAACCAGATGATTTTAGTGCAGAATTCTATCAGACCTTCAAAAAAAAAAAAAAGACATAACACAAATACTCTTCAAATTATTCCACAAAATAAAAACAGAAGGAACACCGTCAAAATCATTCTATAAAGCCACAATTACACTGATACCAAAACCACAGAAAGATCCAACAAAGGGAACTTCAAACCAATTTCCCTTAAGAATATGGATGTAAAAATACTCAATAAATTCCATGCCAATCGAATCCAAGAACACATCAAAATGGTCATTCACCACAATCAAATAGACTTCATCCTAGGGATTCAGGGATAGTTCAACATACAGAAATCCACCAATGAAATTGACTACATAAACAAACTCAAAGGAAAAAAAACACATGGTCATTTCATTAGATGTGGTAAAAGCATTTGACAAAATTCAGCAGCCCTCCATGATAAAAGTCTTGGAAAGAACTGGAATTTAAGGCCCATAGCTAAACATAGTAAAAATAATATACAGGAAACCGGTAGCCAACATTAAACTAAATGGAGAGAAACTTGAAGCAATGCCACTAAGTTCAGGGACTAGACAAGGCTGCCCCCTCTGTACATATTTATTCAATATAGTACTTGGAGTTCTAGCTAGAGCAATTCAACAACAAAAGGAGCTCAAAGGGATACAAAATGGAAAGGAAGAAGTCAAATTATCACTATTTGCAAATGATGTGTTAGTGTACTTCAGCAACCCAAAAAACTCCACCAGAGAACTCCTGCAGCTGATAAACAACTTCAGAAATGTGGCTGGATATAAAATTAACTCAAACAAATCAGTAGCCTTCCTATATTCAAAGGATAAACAGGCTGAGAAAGCAATTAGGGAAATGGCACCATTCACTGTGACTCTAACCAAACAAGTGAATGATCTGTATGACAAGAACTTCAAGGCTCTGAAGAAAGAAATTGGAGAAGACCTCAGATCAGAGATGGAAAGATCTCCCATGCTTGTGGATTGGCTGGATTAATATAATAAAAATGGCCATCTTGCCAAAAGCAATATACAGATTTAATGAATCTCAATCAAAATCCCAACTAAATTCTTCATAGAGTTAGAAATAGCAATTCTCAACTTCATCTGGAATAACAAAAACCCAGGATAGCTAAAAATATTCTTAACAGTAAAAGAACTTCCTGGAGGAATCAGTATCCCAGACTTCAAGGAGTAATAAAGAGCAATAGTGTGAAAAACTGTATGGTATTGGTACAGTGACAGGCAGGTAGATCAATGGAATAGAATTGAAGACCCATAAATGAACCCATACACTTAATGGTCACTTGATCTTTGACAAAGGAGTTAAATCCACCCAGTGGAAAGGTATTCTTTTCTTTTTTTAATTTTTTATATTCTTTGTTTACATTCCATATGATTTTCCCTTTCCTGGTTCCTCCATCCCCATAAGTCCCATAAGCCATCTTCCCTATGCCTGTTCCCTAAACAAACCCCTCCCAATTCTCTGTCCTGGCAATCCCCTACAATGCTGCATCAAGCCTTTCCAGGACCAGGGCCCTCTCCTTCCTTCTTTATGGGAATGATTTGATTTGTGAGTTGTATCTTGTGTATTCAGAGCTTCTGGGCTATTATTCACTTATCAGTGACTGCATTCCATGTGTGTTATTTTGTGAATGAGTTACCTCACTTAGTATGATATTTTCCAGTTCCAACCATTTGCCTAAGAATTTCATGAATTNAATTTTACTTGAGGAATATCAAATGGCTGAGAAGCACCTAAAGAAATGTTCATCATCCTTGGTCATCAGGGAAATGCAAATCAAAACAACCCTGAGATTTTAACTCACACCAGTCAGAATGGCTAAGACCAAAAACTCAGGAGACAGCAGGTGTTGGCAAGGATGTGGAGAAAGAGGAACACTCCTCCACTGCTGGTGGAATTGCAAGCTGGTACTACCTCTCTGGAAATCAGTCTGTTGGTTCTTCAGAAAATTGGGCATGATACTACCAGTGGATCCTGTTATACCACTCCTGGGCATATACCCAGAGGATTCTCCAGTATGTAATAAGGACACATGCTCCACTATGTTCATAACAGCCCTATTTATAATAGCCAGAAGCTGGAAAGAACCCAGATGTCCCTCAAAGGAGGAATGGATACAGAAAAATTTATATTTACACAATGCAGTATTTTTCAGCTATTAAAAACAATTATTTCATGAAATTCTTAGACAAATGGGTGGAACTGGAAAAATATCATCCTAAGTGAGGTAACCCTATCACAAAAGAACATACATGGTATGCACTCACTGATAAGTGGATATTAGCCCAGAAGCTTGGAATACCCAAGACACAATTCACATATCAAATGATACCCAAGAAGAAGGAAGAACAAAGTGTGGATACGCTGGTCCTTCTTAGAAGGGGGGGAACAAAATACCCATAGAAGGAGATACAGAGATAAAGGGTGGAGCAGAGTCTGAGGGAAATGCCATTCAGAGACTACCCCACCTAGTGATCCATCCCATATACAGTTACAAAAACCAGACACTGTTATTGATGTCCACAAGTACTTGGTGACCAGAGCCAGATATAGCTGTCACCTGGGAGACTCTGTTAGTGCATGACAAATACAGAGGGGTGCACTCTCAGCCAGCCATTGAACTAAGCACTGTGTCCCCAATGTGGGAGCTAGATAAAGAAGCCAATGAGCTGAAGGGGTTTGTAGCATCATAGGGGGAACCACAATCTGAGCCACCCAGTACTCCCAGAGATCCCAGGGACAAACACATCAACCAGATAGTACACATGGAGTTACCCATGGCTCCAGACACATAGGCAGCAGAGGATGGCCTTGTTGAACATCAAAGGGAGGAGAGACCCTTGGTCCTCAAAAGGCTCGATGCCATAGTGTAGAGGAATGGCAGAAAAGAGAAGTGGGAGAGGGGTTGATTGGGAAACAGGGGGAGGGGAGATGGCTTATGGGATTTTCGGGGTGGGGGAAGAACCAGGAAAGGGGAATCATTTGAAATGTAAGTAAAGAATATTTCTAATAAAAATTTAAAAAAATAAAAAAGTCTAAGATGGACATTTAACTTAAAGAATCATCAACATGTATGGAATAAAGAAAATCATGAGTTTGTGTGAGAACCAAGAGGTTCAAAAAGAGGTTCACTCACTCACCTCAGAGGTGAGTTTGTCCAAAAAAGAAAGAATTTTAAAGACTAAGCCACATACTCTCATTTAGAGATCAGCAAAATGAGGAAAAACCACATCAGGATTAAAGCAACCAGTAAGTTAAGTAACAGGGAAGCCAAGGGAAAAGGTGTTGGCTTAGAAGTCAAATGAAAAACATTTCAACAGGTGGAAGTGAATAACCAGGTAAAATATTACTAACTTACCAAGTAAAAAGCAGAGTCATCCACAGAGCATGACAATATGAAGACAATTAAAGTTGAATAGACTTTGAGAGGAATGGGTATTAACAATCTTGGAAGTTCCATGAGGAGAAAGAAGAACAATATACTGTATCCACATTCAGTTCTCTTAGGGGTCTGATGGAGCAAATAATTACCAGTAAGAGAAAGTGACAAAGAATGTATGGCCTGCTGAGATGAGGGGCAAGATGCTTTTTGAACATCACCACCAACAAAACTAATAGTTGGATACATGTGAGAGACTGTCAGTGGATTTGGCTGATGGCTGATACATGCTTGGCAGGAAGTTCAGCTTCTTTTGAGAGATGAGGCAGGAATGAATATGAAGACAGAAAGAGCAAAGTTTAGATCTGTAAGAGAAGCCAGGAAATAGGGAGAATGTGTAGCTCTAAAATTCTTCCAATGACTTATATGAACATGAACAGAAAATAGGGAGTTCAAAGCACGGGAAAATGTCAGATCATTTGAGGGGAGTGAGAAGAATGCTGCAACTATGAGGCTTATCACCACTAGACATCTACCATAGAAGTGGAAATATACACAAAGACAGTTTTTGCTTCTAGATTGTAGGTTCCTCTTGACTTTTCTGATGGAATACTGTGGACTGAGTGAGCTATTATTACACTGCACTCACAGGAACTCTTAACACTGGTGAAGTGCTCTACTTCAGCAAGAAAAAACATATACTTCCAGCATTGAGTGGAGTCACCAAAGCCTCCTACATATATATCCCAACTTCGGCCTTTGCAGGGGTAACATCACCACTGGTACTCAAAGCACTGACCTTTTCTCAAGATCACCCTCAACTTTCTGGCCAAAAGCTTACATAGTACCATTACTTTGATCATGTGTTCTTAATCTATTTTGTAGGAAAATTTCTTGTAGATGTACTCTTTCATCTTATTTCTGGATATACCTAACTGTATTTTAATATGCCTGAAAGGGTTTAAACTTTCTGCTACTTTAGTCACATTATATAGCTGAATGAACTTCCACAGTATTTGACACAGCAGTGATACTTAATAATTTCTTGACTTATCACTGAACAGAAAGCTAAAACTAGCAGATGTTTCCTAGGGGGACACCAAAGACATATGTCTTCGTATTTTTAACACATTGGTGGTATAAGGGTATTCTCTTAAGCCCAGGAGCAAATGGTGGGCATTATTTTTCTGAAAACTAGCAAAGATTCTGAGTTTTAAGAGGTCACCAATGTAGCTTTTAAAATAATGGTTTCTAAGATGGTTAAATATTATCAACATGCTTTCAACATCTTTCAAGAGCATGGAGTAATATTAAAATTTTATACATATTTAGCACTTAGAATTTTAATAAAATACTTGAAAGCATATTTTAAATTTGATACTCAACACATTACCTTTCAAATACTAGGGCAAAGACATTCTAATTCTTTTTTTAGCATAATTAAATTTATTACTTTTAAATTTTTAATGTTATTATTTCATTTTTATTTGCTGTTTTCTTTATATACATTTCAAACGTTATCCCCTTTTCTGGTTTCCCCTCAGCAAACCCCCTATCTCATCCCCTGCTTGCCAAGCCAATCACTCCAGCTTCCCTGTCCTGGCATTCCCTTATACTGGGGCATTGAGCCTTCACAGTACCTAGGGCCTCTCCTAAGAAGCAGGAAGACCAAAGTGTGGATACTTCAGTCTTTCTTAGAAGGGGGAATAAAAAACTCATGGTAGGAGATACAGAGACAAAGTATGGATCACAGGAAGGAAATGCCATCCAGAGACTCCCCACCTGGGGATACAATCCCATATACAGTTACCAAACACAGATACTATTATGGATGACAACAAGTACTTGCTGACAGGAGCCTGATATAGCTGTCTCTTGAGAGACTCTGCTAGTGTCTGACAAATACAGAGGTAGATGTTCTAAGCCAACCATTGGACTGAGCTCAGAGTCCCCAATGGAGGAGCTAGAGAAAGGACCCAAGGAGCTAAAGGGGTTTGCAACCCCATAGAAGAACAACAATATGAACCAACTGGCACCCCAGGAACTAAACCACCAATCAAAGAGTACACATGGAGTAACCCATGGCTTCAGCTGTATATGTAGCAGAGAATGCCTTTGTTAGACATCAATGAGAGGAGAGGCCCTTGGTCCTGTGAAGGGCCTCTAATTCTAATTCTTAAAGAAAACAAATTTATATATAACTTCTAAAGTGAGATGTATGTTCACCAAATGATGTCATTGATTCTCTCATTGTCCTTTTATTAATAAACCACAATTTAGGCTATAATACATGAAAGACTCTTCAACCTCCTTAAGAAGCCAACATTTCTTAAAATTCAAGTATTGGGCATTTTAAACAGGTATTAATAAATTCTTACTATATGGAAATTCTACTCATTAATAATTATTAAGGCTATACAAAGATAACACATATGAATTCCAAAGATTTTAAAGGAACTTAGTCATAGTCACAGCTTTTGCTATGTGAATTTTGTTGATACAAATTTTTACCAGGTAGCCCAGGCTGGCTTAGACTTGCAATCTCCTACTTAGACCTTCAGAATGTTGTGATTACAAGAACAAACCACCATTCCTTGGATGCTTTTTGAAATTCTTACCTGAGATGTAGACAGGCCAAATAACTTTTCTCAGGAGGGGTATGTTTTGAATGTGTTAACCCTAGCTTGTTGGACCATATAAATACAAACATGTATTTTGCCTGAAACAGAACTTTAGTTCTTGTTCTTATGAAGGTCAAACTTGCTGGGCTCAGTTACCTCAAGTTGGTTGAAAGAGATAATATTAAAAGTTTCATGACAGAGGCTTTAGGAATCAAATTTAAAACTGACAAGAGAACTCTCTCTGTAGTCTTATCTTAACTAGAGCTCAGGCACATGGAGGCACCTAACCATTTCAAGATATGGGAAAATGGGCTAGCTTTGATCCCAGGAAAACAATATTAATATCAGTGGGGAAGTAGAAAGTTAGGTCAGTGAGTTCCCCTTTAAACAGTAACCTGGGTTCTGTTGAGAACCAGAAACTGTTCATTTCTAGGACTGAGAACCTCTGGCTATATAGGGCTAATGGCTAAGCAAAGAGGAGGAAGACTTTACCAGAAGTAAGATCAACTTCAAGTAGTGGTTCCTCTAGAGGGTATTCTGCAGGTGTAGTTTGTTCTCACTCAGTCTAGCTCATGAACATTCAAAATACCTCTAAGAATGAAATCCCAATAGCCCTATTCTTTTCACATGGCCTGTCTATCTTTCCAAGGCCAACCTACAGCCTTCACTCCTCTGTTCCCAGCCTGCCAAGTACTGGAGTGATCAACAAGGGCCTTGACCAAGAATTTCTTGAATCTTCAAGTTCTGGACATCGGGTAGTCCTAAATTTCGGATAAATTTCAACCCAGGGCCCTAAGGGACAGTAGCAATCAGATTAAATCATATTTCATTAACTGGCCTAGTCAGTCAATAACACAATAAAGAAGTTCTTTCTGGTGTTCTAGCAGCTCATTAATGTCCTTAGGCAAGAGGCTTCAAGTTTAACACCTCCCGTCTTTTCCAAGAGGGAAAGAGAAATATCATTTGACACATCATACTTATCATCGGGGCTCCCAGTGGTTTTCCAATAAATGTTAACATACTGGCCTTCAGAAAGAGTGATTCCGAAGCCCTTCACCTATCCAAATAGAGCAGCCTTACTGCTGGATTACACTTCAAAGCATTTCCCAAGTCTGACATTGTCTATTTTTTCCTAATGTTAAGATGTAAATTTATGCAGACACAAAGTAACAAACTGATTTTCCAAATACACTTTCCAGTCAGATTTTCAGAGACAAAAGACTAAAGCCAAATTTTATGAGGTTTATGACTTTCACTTACAACTTACAAAGGGAGGAGAAATGGAGAAAAAAATGTTGAGGTTAGAATTTACAGGAAAGGGAGCAGAGGCCTCCATCTTGCCTCAGGTCAGAGCTGCAGGCAGTTGCCGACCTCCGTGGACACCAACTCACTCAGGGTCTGTGCACTCTGGGCCCGGGACCGTAGCCCAGGCAGCCACCTTGCACCAGGTTAGAACTACGGGTGGTCACTGAGCTCACCTGCTCAGCTGCCAACTCACCCGGAGATCTGTGCAGCCTGTGCCCGGATCCCAGACAGGACAGCCACCTTGCCTCAGGGCACCACAGTCTA
>BDUI01053318.1:3658-15067 GCA_002335545.1 Apodemus speciosus | reverse complement strand
TTGGTTTTCGAGACAGGGTTTCTCTGTATAGCCCTGGCTGTCCTGGAACTCACTTTGTAGACCAGGTTGGCCTTGAACTCAGAGATCCGCCTGCCTCTACCTCCCAGAGTGCTGGGATTACATGTGTGCGCCACCACTGCCCGGCTGATAGAATTTTTGTTTGTTTGTTTGTTTGTTTGTTTGTTTGTTTTTGTTTTCCGAGACAGGGTTTCTCTGTGTAGCCCTGGCTGTCCTGGAACCCACTCTGTAGACCAGGCTGGCCTCGAACTCAGAAATCCACCTGCCTCTGCCTCCCAAGTGTTGGGATTACAGGCATGCGCCACCATGCCCGGCTTAGAATTTTTAATAAATTAAATTAAGGGAGTTTGGAGACATAAGTCAGTGGTTAAGAGCACTGGCTGCTCTTCCAAAGTTCCTGGGTTCAATTCCCAGCAACCACATGGCGGCTCAGCTCACAGGCGACTGTGACTGCAGTCTCAGAGGATCCAAAGCATTCTTTCAACCTGCCCCTGCTTGTGCACTAGGCACATCTGTGACACACATAAAAGGTAATAAATAAATTTATTTATAAATAATTAACGTTCATTAAAGTGGAGCTGGGCACAGTGGGACATACTTTTAAGCCCAGGCAGAGGCTGGCAGATCTCTGTAAATTCAGGGCCACCCTGTTCTGCACAGGTAGAACAGCCTGAGTTAAACAGTGATACCCTGCCTCAAAACAACTGAATAAAAGGGGCCAGATGGGATGGTGCTCACGGTTAACCCCAGAATTCAGTAGGCAGGAGCAGGCGAAGTCCTGTGAAGTCAAACCAGAGCCAGGGCTACTGAGACTATGCTCCCATCTCCCACAAAAGACATGCAATTCTAGTTAAGGTGTACAGACTTTGAAGTGCAGGATGCACACACACACACACACACACACACACACACACACACACACACGCATGCTTGCCTTTCCAGGTATTGTCTGCTATGCATTGCCTGTTTGCTTCCACTATCAATTGTCTGGTGCCTATTGGTTTTTCTTTTCTTACTGCTTTGTACATGTTCTTTATATGGCCCAAAATATGGATATTAGTTCTTTCTCTTTTTTGAGACGGGGTCTCATTATGTAGCCCTGAAAAGCCTGGAACTCACGAAGTAGATCAGGCTGACCTGAAACTCACTATGTTTAGCAGGTTGGCCTCAAACTCACAGAGTTTGCCTCTGCCTTCTTAGTGATGAGATTAAAGGCATGTGCAGCCATACCAGCTGTGTTCTACTGTTATTTAGATCTATTTTATGAATACCACAAGAGTACTTGGGAGTTACAGATGGTTGTGATCCATCCCGTGAGTTCTGGGAATCTAGGTCTTCTGCAAGAGTAGCAAGTACTCTTAACCATTGAGACATCCAGCCCTGTATTTACTTTAGAGGAAAGGACGTTGTATTTGTGCATCTAGCTGATGTAAATATTTATGTATATATGCATATACACATACCTAAGGTGTTTTTTTTTCCATTTGTAAACGTGGCTATTAATTTACTCCATTCGAATACATGTTAAAAAGCTCAGCTGCTGAGCATTTACCTAGAAAGCACAAGGTCCTTGGTTGCATCCTCAGACAGCACGGACAGAGACCGGCAGTTTCTCCAAACCGAGAATTGCTAATCCTGCCCTTTTGTTTAACAGAAAGGGACACCGCCCAGAGTGAATGGGCACAACTTCCTTAACGCCATACAGCCGGGCATTAATCTTATTAGAACCTGTTTTCCTTAGCTCCTGGGGTCAGGAAGAGGTCAAGATTGACCTGGGTGTGTTTCCCCCGTTCACATTCACATTTGGAGCTAAGCCCCTTAATGCCCTCTAAGTGCGCCTTAGGGGAAATGGGCTCTTCTGGGGAGTGGAAGGTTTCATCAGCCTAAGAATAGAATCGAATGCCTATGACTGCATTGTAGGTTCAGTAGGGAACCGAGCTGCATAAACCCTTTGTTGATACACAGAAACCAATACAGATCTTTATCAGACCCTTTTTTTTTTTTTTGTCTGCGCTCCTTCTTCGCCTCCTTCTAGTGTACGGGAACACTTAATATCAGCTAAGGTCACCTTCTTGACAGGGCCCATTCTATTGGGGAATTAAGCAAACAAAATCAGTTAATGATAAACCAAATGCCTACTGCTAACCCTTAGGGGGTCGATAAGACACCTAGTGAGTGTTCCTAGGTGACAAAGCCATTACCGACAAAAGCTTCGATCTGTTCCCTGAGGCTAAGGAAGACTGGAAATTCCTTCAGATTCCTTAAGAGATAGGAAAGGAGGAACAGCGGCTTATTTTTCCAGCAGTGACTCGGGTCAAACCAGTACGCATACAAGAGGGACTACTGGCGCGAGCATTTGGCAGAAAAGGGGCTAGCCTTCCCCCCCCCCCTCTTCTTATCTTTCCATTTTGATTCTCAAGGGTTATAAAATAATCATTAGGAAGTGTTTTTCTTGGAAGTTGGGAAATTCTTGCGCCCCGAACGTTCCTGAGCTGGAATGGCAAGTGGCCTGAAAAGGGCACCGGCGAACCTTCTGTGCGCCGACGTGCTCCAGCGCCCCGCGCCCCTCAACCCCGCAGCTCCTCCTCGCGATGCTCGGGCTCAATCCTCCTGGTCCCCGCCCCGCTCCCGCTTTCCGATTGGAGAACCTCAGCTCCTAGCCCGCCCCGGGATTTAAAGGGCCCGCTCGGCCGCGCCGCCCTGGGAGCCACTGCTGGTCCCGGCCTTGCGGCCTGCGGGGGAGGCTGCCCGGAGGAGGTGGCGACAGTGGCAGCAGTGCGCGTCCCCGGCCCCCTGGACCACGGCTTCCTTTCTGCCAGGTAGGTCTCCAGGAGTGTGCGCGCGGTTCCCACGTTCCCATCCTTAAGCTGGCCTGCGGGGCGCGGATCTATACCCCTTGTCCTGGGACCTCGTCCTCATCACCTATAGGACTCCCTCCGTGCTATGTTCCTTGCCAGCGCTTCCACTTTGCTGCAGTCCCTCGACCAGGGCAAGGCTTTGTTGCCGGCTTTTTGCTGAGTGGGGTGAGATGAAGCTCGCGGAAGATACATCCATACAAGGAGAGATGCACACGGCCCCTAAGTGTCACGGACTCCCCCTTTCTGCACTCCACATTGAGTGACTACCTTGGAAACCAAGAAGCCCACTTCTTCCGCCCCATTTGATATATAGGTCTAGAGTGCATACCATTTTATCACCATTGACCCGGACTGTTCACAGCACTCAAGATACACAAGGTCCTTCATTCCCTGCGGGTCACAGTGCATCCAGAACACCCACCGATCTCACAGTTGGTGGCTCAGCCCGATGTACCTGATTGAAAGTCATATTCTCCCCAATGCCTTCCAATAGCACCCTGGGGGTGGGGGGTTGGCAGCCCCAACCTGAAGTCCTGAACGCTCAGATCCAAACCTTGATCGTGGCCAGCCCCATGGTCATCTTACCCCCTCTGTGTCCTCCCTTTGGCAGATCCATCTGTCCATCCATCTGCGTGGGTCCACAATGGCCACCTTCAGCCGCCAGGAATTTTTCCAGCAGCTACTGCAGGGTTGTCTCCTGCCTACTGTCCAACAGGGCCTTGACCAGATCTGGCTGCTTCTTACCATCTGCTTTGCCTGCCGCCTCCTTTGGAGGCTGGGTAAGTACCTACCAAACTGTGTTCCACCACCAGAGATTTTCCCTTCTCTGTCAYGTTTCATGGCTATCAAGCTATACCTTCCCCTACCACATTCTACCATGCCACATCCTGCAGTGCCAAACCAGGTCCCTTCAGGTGCAGCCCCATCATATCCCACTAAGTAAGCTAAGCCCCAATTCCACCACGGCACTTCTTTTACATGCAGCCGCCTCAAGCCACATCCTCTTAAACCAAGACATGACCTTCAGCATTCCTGCACTCTGGGATGGTGGCATCCGGAACTGTCTGCCGTTCCAAGGTCGTCCATCAGATCCTGGGATGCGGGTGTTCCAAGTATCCTATCCCAGAGCCTCGTAGTCACTAGGGATGAAGAATCAGTCTGCCAAGTTGACATTGTCACATGCGGGACTTCCAAATTTTTGACATTATCAATGAATGTCTATAATCAGGACACTGTGAAATTTCTGGATTCTTTGATTCTATAATGTTTCTACAGTCATAGCAAAGTCGATATCCAAATGAGAAAGTTCCCGAAATCCCTGGGATCCCTCTAGGATACAGGCATTTCTGAAAACCAAAGGTTCTCTAATCAACTCTTTCCTTTTCATTGTAAGTGGGGGTTTTCTTTTTTTTTTCCGCCCAGCTTTATTATTTTGGTACATATCAAAGCTACTGAAAAGGTGAAAGAACACTAATATATATTTACATATAAAGGTCAGTCACCCTAGTTTCACAGTTGGCCACAACAGACTGCTCTATCTTCCTGCCTGTCTATCCCACCCTCCTCTTTCTGAGTCATTTCCATAACCTGATGGTATCATGACCCTTCACCTCAAGTCCTTCCGTAGATGGTCCCTGAGATCAAAATACCCCCCTCCCTACCCCACATACAGAGCCCCTCATCCATCACCCCCAGCCCTGTGACATCTTAATCTGGATGCAAAGCTGTCCAACATCAACTGATAGTTTTCCTTTCAGGGTCCCTGAAATGTCCTTAGTAGATGCTGCTTTTTCAATCCAGGCCTTGCCACACACACACACACACACACACACACACACACACACACACACACACACACCAGCTCTCCAGTACCAGCCTTGGGTCCCCTTAGACCCCCAGCATGTTCTAGGCTTTTGCCCAGACTGGGCCCTATTGCCCGAGTCCCTCCTCTCTTGCCAGCCTACCAACCTCTCGCTCCTTGTTTCCCTCCCGTCTCTGTCTCTCTCTCTCCCTCTCACCCTAAGGGTTACCGTCTTACCTGAAGCATGCAAGCACCGTGGCAGGTGGCTTCTTCAGCCTCTACCACTTCTTCCAGCTGCACATGGTTTGGGTCGTGCTGCTGAGCCTCCTGTGCTACCTCGTGCTGTTCCTCTGCCGACACTCCTCCCACCGAGGCGTCTTCCTCTCCGTCACCATCCTCATCTACCTGCTCATGGGGTATGGGTGTAATACCTCACCCTCACCCCTCCCCCTGTTGGCAGGAGGCAGGCGGTGGGGGAGGAGGGGGTGTCCCCAAGGCCTGGATGAAGAAGTGGTCCAAGATAGGATGGCATGAGAGAGGCTAAGGAGAAAGTGAGGAGTCAGGGACCATCATTCTGCCAGGAGATGATGCCAGAGAGGGTGACGAGTGTCTCTGAAGGAGACCCGAAACACATGTCCTTCCGTGAGGCTGTGCAGGATAGGTTGAACATGGGCTTCCCCTGGAGGAGGGGGTCCTGGGGTGCTTTTTTTCTTCATGTGTTATGTGGGCTAGGAAGGCAGAACCCCTTCAACACCTCGGTGCCCCCTGTAGTGTCCAAAGCCCTAGGAGGCATAGGCCCGAGACCCTCACCTTTTTTCCTCAGTGAGATGCACATGGTGGACACCGTGACATGGCACAAGATGCGAGGTGGGTAGCTCTCTGCCCTCCCACTTGCCCTCCTCACCTCCTGAGAGCCCTCCTGGACTTTTCCCCTTCATAAACCAAGCACCATACAGCGCAGGTTTCCCTCTCCCCTGACATCTTGGTCTCTGTCTCTTTCTACCTATCACTGTGTCTCCCTTTTCCTCTCACCTCAACACGTGGTGCGCCCTCTCTTTCATGGTGACATGCTTTCTTATCCATACACTTGACCATGGGCCCCACACATAGGGGCCCAGATGATCGTGACCATGAAGGCGGTGTCTCTGGGCTTCGACCTGGACCGGGGCGAGGTGGGTGCAGTGCCCTCACCTGTGGAGTTCATGGGCTACCTCTACTTTGTGGGCACCATCGTCTTTGGGCCCTGGATATCCTTCCACAGCTACCTACAGGCTGTCCAAGGCCGCCCACTGGTGAGCTCCTGGGTGACCAGGTGGGCAGGGACTGTGGGAGCCGCCATGGGGCCGTGCTCATGGATCCTTGATCCCACAGAGCCGCCGATGGCTGAAGAAGGTGGCCCGGAGCCTGGCGCTGGCCCTGCTGTGCCTTGTACTGTCCACTTGTGTGGGCCCCTACCTCTTCCCCTACTTCATCCCCCTCGATGGCGACCGACTCCTTCGCAAGTGAGCACAGCCGTCAAGGCCCCTGTGTAGCAGTGAGGGGGTTGGGTAAAAGGCTGGGTCTTCCCGATTCTGAGCCTGTCTCTTAATGCTTCTGTCTGTCTTCTGTTACTACAGCAAGAAACGCAAAGCCAGGTAAATGAGAGCAGGTGCTGAGGGCAAGGGGCTGACCAGGGCTGGGCCAGAGCCTTGGACCAATTGCTTCCAGCCATCTGAATCTGACTGACCATCTATCTACCCCATTACCGCACAGAGACCAAGTGTGTCTGTCTGTGGATGTCTGTTTGACCAAGATTTGGCTCTGTGACTCCATGTGTGACTGACACTCCAACACGATTGTGTCTGGATGTCCTTTTTGTCGTCCCACTAGAAATCGGGTTAGGTGACTGACATGGGGAAGAGGCAAGTGTGTATTAGTTGTTGGTGACTCTTAAACTGTTTGTCTGTGACTCCGGATAAGAGTTGAATTGTTTGCCTGTGTGGTCCTGAGTGCGGGACTGAGACTTCTGACTGGCTGGGCTGTGCATTGTCAGTGGTGGGCTCGTGTGGCTGTCACCGGCTAGGATAAACCTCACCAGGTGATTGTGGCTTATCTGGGACTCTGGCTTGCCTGTATGCAGCATGCAGTGTGCCCGTTTAGGACTGACTCTGTCACTTTGTCTGCCTTCTCAGACTGCTTGCTGCTACCAGAGGAAAGGATTGTGACAAGCTCTGAGCCTGGGTCTGTGTTTGCCCAGGACTGTATCTAGCTGTTTGCTAGCGGTTTGATTGTGTGACCTTACTCACTGGCTCCTGGTCTGAGCAAGACCCCAAAAATTAGCCGGGCAGCGGAGGCATGCGTCTTTAATCCCAGTGTTCGAGAGGCAAAAGCAGGCAGATCTCTGAGTTCAAGGCCAGACTGCCTGGTCTACAAAGGGAGTTCTGGGAYGGCTAGGGCTACACAAAGAAACCCCATCTCAAAAAAAAAAAAAAAAAAAAAAAAAAAAAAAAAAGGGAAAGGGAAAGAAAAAAGAAAAAGAAACCAAAGAAAGAGAGAGTTGGGAAGGGAGGGACAGACTCCAAAATTTGGAATCACTTGACCAGTGTCCCTGAGTTAAACAGCCGGGCACAAAGCCCGGGCCTAATTGAAGCACCTATGTGATTTTGATACTGTGTGTGAAATTGACAGTGTATGTGTGCACAGTGAGCATTTAGCTGTCCCTGTATCTCACTACGATGTGATTTTATTGTCTTAAAAGGTGACAAAGTCTGGTGAGAGAGCTGAAAGGCTGAGAACCTTTTGTCTGGCTGGGTGCCATTTTAGTGTGTAGGGCCATGTCTTAGGCCAGCTTGCCCATTCATTTGAGCCACGTGAAACCAGTCACCTGGCAATGTGTGTGTGTGTGACCATCATAGTCTGCCTCTTTTGCTACCATATTTCTGTCTTATCTATGAAGAACTCAGGCCAACTTCCAGGCCCTCTCTGACTCTTCTTTTCTCTCTTCTCTGCTGCATTCCCGACCCCTTTGGTCCTAGGGGCGCCATGGTAAGGTGAGTCTTATAAGGCCGGGATGCCTTGAAACATGGGGGGTATCATGTCCAGGCCCAAATGTAATGCCTCTCTCCCTGGCCCTTCACAGGTGGCTACGAGCCTACGAGAGCGCTGTCTCCTTCCACTTCAGCAACTATTTTGTGGGCTTTCTGTCTGAGGCCACAGCCACATTGGCCGGGGCTGGCTTCACGGAGGAGAAGGACCACCTGGAATGGTGGGGAGGGCTTTGGGGCCCCTTCTCCCTGCCTGGAAGAACTGTAGGGCGGCGGGAGGTGCTCCTGGGAAGGGAACAGTCAAGAAAAAAAAACTATAGCAGCCAGATAGTTTGAGATTCTAACTGTTAATGAAATATCTGTTTTTTTGCCCACAGGGACCTGACCGTCTCTAGACCTTTGAATGTGGAGCTGCCCCGGTCCATGGTGGAAGTTGTCACAAGCTGGAACCTGCCCATGTCTTATTGGTTGAATAATTGTGAGTCACCAAGTCACCACTCCAGAATAGTTGGTGACCCGGGGCCTTTCATGCATTTGTCCAGCGAACATTTACTGAGCGACTACTGTGTGATGGGCACTCCAGCTGCATCGTGGGCTGTTAGCGTATTTCAGCTTGTAGAGTGCTTGCCTAGAATTCACGAAGCTCAAAGATCTGATCCCCGGCACCACATWAAAACTGGGTATATACCTGCCTGTGGTCCCAGCTCTACAGAGGTGGGGGCTAGAGGGTCAGAAATCCAAGGTCATCCTCAGCTACATAGAGCTGTTTTAAATCAGCCTTGGATACGTGAGATCCTGTCTCAAAATAAGAATATCTTATTAGGGACAACAACAAAACCACACAACATTTGCTAACCTAGTAGAACTGTCAATTTGGAGGGTGGATATTTAAATAAGAAAGATTAGGCAGTAGGTCGGGTAGTGGTAAATGCCACAGTAAATAGCAATGATCTTGAAACAGAAAAGAGGGAAGAGGGAGTGGTCTGGAAATTAGAAATAATTTATCCAGGGAACGTTTCACTGAGGAAAGCGAAGGAGCAAGGAATATGGGGGAGCACTGGAACAGATGGCGGGAATAGCAGGTGCAAAGATCCTGAGGTGGGAGTTTGCCTGGTGTGTATGAAAGACAGCATGGGGGGAGGGGAACGTGGCTCCGTGGTGGGCCATTGCAAGGCTCTGAGTTGCATCCCCAGAACTGGAAGACTTAAGGTCTCTGAGCAGGCTCGGGGAGGGGGAGCAGTAGCACATGAGGTCGGAGAGATAAGAGGCTCCTGGACCACTGAGAAGTCTTTGGCTTTTTCTTTTGAGAGACACACTCTGGACAAGGCTGGGGATCCGAGGCGAGTGGGGGTCATTTGGATATTTGGATTGGAACTGTATCCCTTGGGCTTTTTATTTTTTATTTTTCTATTCTTTTGGATCCCTTTGGCTCGATGGAGGGCAGTGGAGGGGAGGGGGGTGTGAGAGCAGTGAGGCTCGCTGTAGCAGACTGAGGATTAGCAGTAGCGTGTGGCAAGAGGCAACAGCCCGAGGTGAGAAGTGGCCTTCTGAAGGAAGCTGATTAGATTTGCTAAGAGTGTGGCTGTGTGGGAAGGTAGAATGTTGCCCGGAGGACCTGGAAGCCTGCAGGCTTGGCACTGACTGACCTTGGGGAGTCTGGCTAAAGCCTTGGGGAGTTCATTTTTCAGGCTCGTGACAGTTGAGGACATCCTAAAGACGTTATCCTGAGGGTCCCTACAGATTATGGTTTCCATCCTACCTGTGACTCTCTGGAAAAAGCTGTGCAAGTTCTAGAAATCTTAACCTGTGCCTCTCCCACCTGCAGATGTTTTCAAAAATGCCCTCCGCTTGGGGACCTTCTCTGCTGTGCTGGTCACCTATGCAGCCAGTGCGCTCCTGCATGTGAGCAAGACAGAGGGGGATCAAGGGGGGGCTGGGTGGGGGGGGGAATTCAGAGCCTCTTCTTCACTCTCCTTGTCCCCTCGTCCGGGTCTCTAGGGCTTCAGTTTCCACCTGGCTGCTGTGCTGCTGTCCCTGGCATTTATCACGTATGTGGAACATGGTAAGTGCAGACAGAGCCCGGCAAGGTACCGATGAAGGCTCATGGGAGGCTGGAGCCTGTGTCCCCTAAGGCTCACCTTTCCATACTGTCCAGTCCTCAGAAAGCGCCTGGCCCACATCCTCAGTGCCTGCATCTTGTCGAAGCGCTGTCTGCCAGACTGCTCACATCGGCATCGCTTGGTGAGGGTTCATCATGGGTAACCTTGTACCTAACACCACCCTTCAAAAAAAAAATGTCACTTCTGTCTCCATCTTGTATCTGTCTCCGGGTGCCCAGCCTCCTCTTCTGGTGCCTGAGCCATCCTTAAAACCTCCCCTCTATTCACTGGCATCTGTTTCTCTAACGGGCATTTATTGAGCACCTGCTGTATACACTCCTGGCATTCGTTCCCCCCCCTCCCCACTGAGCATTTATTGAGCACCTGCTGGTTTGGGGTGCTGGAGACAAAAGTGTGTGAACTAAAGCGGGCCAAAGTCCTGGTCCTGTGGGACCGAGATTTTCATTGGGGAGACAGGAAAGTTAGTCAAAGCTAGGAACAGCTTGTGAGGTTGTGAGTCACACTAAGCGTAAGGGGAAGYGGACGGGGCGTATGATGGTGATTTCCCTATCCATTGGGAAGGTCAGGAGAGCCAGTGTGGCTTGAGCAGAGAGCGAAGGGGAAGGGGAAGATGGCCCCTCTAGGTCAGGGCGGGATTTGTTTCGGTTTGGTTGTTGTTTTCATTCTGTTTGCCATAAAAAAAAAATGCAGACAAGCTCACATTTGTCTCCCACCCAGCGACGATGGTCATCACCGTAACCCCTGGCTCAAAGCCCTACATTCTTGCTCTGCCTCAACGCTCGCATCTCCCCCAACCTGGACGCCCCCCCGTGGTTACCAACACCCTCGCCCTGGGATACCTCTGAGTTCCCATAAGAGACTCCTTGGCCCATCTCTTTCCTATCTTGAGATACCCTGGGCATCCTGGGACCCACAGTACCTTGTGTGCCCCCTGGGCTTCCCTGCACAGGTGGTGTTGGGGGTGGGAAAGAGTGACCAAGTCCAGCTGCCAAATATATCCATCTGTCCCCCACAGGGCCTGGGGGTACGAGCCTTAAACTTGCTCTTTGGGGCCCTGGCTATCTTCCACCTGGCCTACCTGGGCTCCCTGTTTGATGTCGATGTGGACGACACCACAGAGGAGCAGGTGAGGTGGGGCCCCGGGCTGGGAGGTCAACCAGGGATAGTAGTTACAGTTTGGGGGAGCCCTGAAGACCTAGGCAGTGAGAACAAGCCAAGGGTCACGCGTCTTGGCTTGTACAAATGCCTTCTTTCATCTTCCGACTGTCTCTCAACTTTAATCACAGTGCTGGTTCTTCCCTTAGAGTAACCTGCAATATTTACTCCCTTACCCTCTAAAATTCATTCTATTGCAACTGAGCCCAGGCTCTCCCTCACGGTACACACACCTGCCATATACCTCCCAGCTCCCGGTTTTCCTTTTGTTTGTAGCTTTGATTGAGACACAGGGTCTCAGGTATTCCAGGCTGGCCTCCAACTCAGTATTTCCTCAAAGTGATCCTCCTGCCTGCACTTCCCAATGGGCTGGGATTACAGGCATGCGCCACCGCACCCAGTTTTGTGGTCCGCTAGAGTTCAAACCAAGAGGT
>BDUI01053239.1:0-11426 GCA_002335545.1 Apodemus speciosus | reverse complement strand
AGGCAGGTACCAGGGCAGCAAGTAGAGTGAGTCACATCAGCCAAATTCTCACAGAGGCTGATATCCTGAGATAGGGCTACTGTGAAGTCAGGTACACAGTAAGAATTTTTTAAATCAGAGAAACCCAAGCTGGAATCCTATCTCTACTGTCTACTTCTCTGTGGTGTTAGACAAGCCTCATGACTATTGTCCATCTGCTGCTGTTTTTGTGTTGATTTGTGATGATCAGTTAGTTGCTCATGGTATCACTTAGARAATTAAATGAAATAATTTCCAAAGAGCTCCAGGCACACAGGAAACACTGGGTAGTGATGATAATCCCTCTTAGGACGGCTCTAAAACTACCATCCTGTAGTACTGGTTAGTCTTACTAGGATTCTTAGTATTAGTCCTACTGCTACTGTCCACTTACTCAGCTTTATGAGAGATGGTTCAGTGCCCCACAGTTCAGCCACCCTCTGACCTATAGGTCACCAAGAGTCTCAGTGCTGACCTCAAGTATGTGCTCAGAATCGTCCCCTGCATACTCTGGAAAAGTTGAGTATAAGCTTGGAGGTTCTTGGGTAGGTAAAAAGTTTATAAACTCAAACTGTAATTCTTTTAATGACATTTGGATTGGGGGTCTTTTTCTTTCTTACTTGAGCCTGTATTTTGTTTTCTTTTTTCTTTTTCATCCCCTATGATTTGTTTTCCCTTCTAAGAAGCTATGGGTTAGGAAGCTATTTATTAGTTACTCCTGATTCTAATTTTCCATAAGATTTAATAGGAATTAAAGTGATTCCTTGCAAAAAGAGATTAAATGCCTGCAAATTCTATGAACTGACTTTCTAATTGTTTTCATAATGTTTTTACACATGATAATGTAGCTGAGAACATAATTTTAACTAAATTTTAAATGTATTTTTAGCACTTGATGTATCCTAAGAAGACTCCTTTCTTGTAGGAAATATATTAAGAACACAACATTCTTCTCTAACCTCATAATTATTATGATCAAGGGAAAACCCGTAATACATTCCATTGCAATTAAATCATGAGCTCCAGACTGCTTGAAATCTGTTTACAAAGGAGAAATGGATTTTCCACTGCTGGCCGCCTGTGTGCAGCCTTTACACAGCACAACATCCATGTATTTGATTAAATAACAGACTTGAATTTGAAATTCAGAGCTTGACTATCTTCCCAAAAGTTCTCATAACACAAATTTTTTAACTTTTTTTCATGAAAACCTATTTATCTCATATGTGTGAGGGATATCACCCAAACAGATGCTATGTGGAAACTCTGTGGTTTTATACACATATATCTTTAAAAAACAAGTATTTCTTCTTGTTCTGCACACACACCATGAACATTACGTCTCTGTCCCTGTAAGGACTATACATTGTGAACAGTATTCAGTAGAATGGGTATCTCCTATGATAGTCGCAAATGAGGTTTTACGTCTTGGAATGTAYGTCTTGTGAGATGAGTGCAAGAAAGACTCAGAGGTATGTAAAACAGGGAAGGGGAAGGAGAAAAAGAAAAACTCATTTAAATCAGGGTCAAGGCAATGGCACATAAAATAGATTTCATGATCCAACCATTCCATCATTTTGAATAATAATCAGAATTTTGATTGATTAAATTAGGGTTTTAAATCCYCCAAGTGGCATTTTATTGATGCTATGGGTATGTTGGAGATTCTGTGGGTATCAAATAGACATAAAAAAGACTTACTTGAGAGTCTGCTAATCCTCAGCATCATCTTGAATGTTGGCTACCATAATCCTGATTTTATGATTGAAACTGAGGTGGAATGACCTTGCAGACAACTTTAAAAGTCAAGCAGAAGAGTCTGAGTTAGAACCTAGGCCTACTTCCTTCTGTTCCCAGAGCTATGTATCCCTTCTCTTTGGCTGACATCTTTACATTCTAAATCTCTCTTGAAAATACTCTCCAACAGCGAAAGTTTTCAGAATTCTGCAGTTTGTTTCCAAGGGAGAATACTTCTTAGAGCAAACACCTCTTGGCAGCTTTCCATTTCTAAAGACCATTTGATGTTTCAGAGCTCAAAAACATGTCAAAAGATACCATGCAATTCTCCCTAGGTAACTAGCATTTGCCCACCTTTCTCTGAAATTGAAATGCAGGAACTCCCTCAGTGCTGGTCCTATAGGTCAGTGGCTGTCAGTGATAAAGTATCTCAGTGGAATTAAAGAGACAAACCTCCAGGGCTGTCACTTGGCCTTTTAATAATGCCTTGGTGGTGATAGGCAAGTTTCTGGGTTGTTTGTATTTTATATTTTGCATAATGTCATGTGAACCTAGAAGGAAATACCTTCTTTAAGTCACAGGCTCTAAAGGAAGGGAACCAGACATCACCTATCTGGCAGCCAGATTCCCTCAATCGAAGACACAAAGGTAATTTTGGGAGCCTGTAAAGGACATCACAATATGTCTTGCCTTTGTTTTTCCAATAGGGAATTTGATTCCCTTTTCTATCAACCAACTTGCAGTATTCTTTAGATGCCCTGTATGGAATCAAACAAGTCCCAAGTGATCATACTCTGCTGGAAGTAAATGCCCCTCTCTGTATCCTCATCCATCCTCCATCCATTCCATTTTATGAATTTCTTGACTCTGTCCTTTGTGTGTATGTGTGACTTTGACATTCACTTGGGTCTGTCTGGAATCTAGGAAGTGTGTACTCACTAAAAAGCAATTCTAAAATGTCACAGTTTTTTTTTTCTTTTTTTATTGGATATATTCTTTATTTACATTTCATTTCCCTTTTTCTGGTTTCCCTGCCCCCCATGTCCCATATGTCTTTCTCCCTCCTCTTGTTCCCCTATTCACTCCTTCTCACTTACCTATTCTGGTATACCCCTGCACTGCTGCATTGGGTCTTTCCAGAACCTGGGTCCACTTTTTCTTTCTTGTCGGACAGCATTTGATAGGTGAATTGTGTCTACGGTGTTCCAAGATTCTAGGCTAATATCCACTTATCAGTGAGTACGTGCCTTGGGTATTCTTTTGACACTGGGTTACTTCACTCAATATGATGCTCTCCAGCTCCATCCATTTCTCTAAGAATTTCATGAATTCATTGTTTCTAATGGCTGAATAGTACTCCATCCTGTATATATACCACATTTTTTTGTATCCATTCCTCCATTGAGGGACATCTGGGTTCTTTCCAGCTTCTGGCTATTATAAATAGGGCTGCTATGAACATAGTGGAGCATGTGTCTTTATTACATGCTGGAGAATGCTCTGGATATATGCCCAGGAGTGGTAYAGCAGGGTCCTCTGGAAGTGTCATGCCCAGTTTTCTGAGGAACCGCCAGACTGATTTCCAGATTGATTGTACCAGCTTACAATCCCACCAGCAGTGGAAGAGTGTTTCTCCTTCTCCACATCCCTGCCAACACATGCTGTCTCCTGAGTTTTTAATCTTAGCCATTCTGACTGGTGTGAAGTGAAATCTCAGGGTTGTTCTGATTTGCATTTCCCTAATGACTAATGGTGTTGAACATTTCTTAAGGTGCTTCTCAGCCACCCAAAGTTCTTCAGGTGAAAATTCTTTGTTTATCTCTGTATCCCATTTTTTAATAGGGTTATTTGGTTTTCTGGAGTCTAATTTCTTGAGTTCTTTGGATATATTGGATATTAGCCCTCTGTCAGATGTAGGGTTGGTAAAGATCTTTTCCCAATTTGTTGGTTGCCAGTTTGTCCTTTTGATGGTGTCCTTTGCCTTATAGAAACTTTGTAATTTTATGAGGTCCCATTTGTCAATTCATGATCTTTGAGCATAAGCTATTGGTGCTCTGTTCAGGAACTTTTCCCCTGTGCCCATGTCCTCAAGGGTCTTCCCCACTTTCTTTTCTATTAATTTCAGTGTATCTGGCTTTATGTGGAGGTCCTTGATCCTCTTGGAGTTGAGCTTAGTACAAGGAGATAAGAATGGATCAATTCGCATTCTTCTGCATGCTGACCTCCAATTGAATCAGCACCATTTGTTGAAAAGACTATCTTTTTTCCACTGGATGGTTTCAGCTCCTTTGTCAAAGATTGAAAGACAAACTAAAATGACAAATTGCTAGCAAGAGAAGAGACACTGATAAGCTATGTCAGATACAAAGAAAGAGAAGAGACATCACTGTAAAAATGGATGACTTTATTAAAAGGAATGTATACTGACAACTCTTCACTGATTGTTTTGAAGATTAGTCAAAACCCACACATTCCAAGGAAGCCAATTTCCAAAGATAACCAAAACAAAATACAAAATCTAAATAACTCAGTAGCCATGAAAGAAATTGAATCATTATTTAACATTTTTATCATAAAGAAATTATCAAACCTAAGTAGTTTTATAAAARGTTCTATAAAATAACCAGGAGAGAATTCATACTATTGTGCAAGCTAATCCAGAACATAGACAACAAAGAAACTCAATCTTATGGGTCAAATGTGTTTTTTCTATTTAAGCTGAATAGCTTCAAGCATAAAAAGGCAACTTTTGACCTCAAATGTTTTATAAGACTACCAAAAGGTAGAAAAAAACTACCAAAAAATAGGGAATATCATATTATAAATTTATGTTAATTATTATTTTATGTGTATGAGTGTGTTGTATGCATGTATGTCTCTATACTATGTGTGTTTCTGGTGCCTCCAGGAACCATAATTGGTAATTAGAGTCCCTGAAACTGGGGACACAGACAGTTGTAAGCCACCATGAGCTGGGGATCAAACTTATGTCCTCTGGAAGAGCAGCCAGTTAAGTGCAGTTAACTGCTGAGCATTCTCTTCAACTCCTGTACTACAAAATATTAAAAGGTTACAAAAAGCTCAAATATAAGGAAAGCATTCGACCATTTTCATGAACAACAAAAACAAAGAGCCCACAATGTAAATATTTTTTGCATTTCTTCCTCAAATTAATATGCAAATTGATATAATTTTAAAAAGTCCCAAAATAATTTTTCTATATAATTAAAGCAATAATGAAGCTTATCTGGAAGACCAGATGATTAAGAATAATCAAAACATAACTTGAAAGAGAAGAAAGGGGAGGAAAGAAGATGAGAGGGGAGGAGAGAAGGGAAGGAGAGGGAGAGGAAGAAGAAGAGACAGGGAGAGAAGCAGTCCTGCCAGATGCTGGAGGGCATTTTCAAGTCAAGATGTGTGTGCCAGAAGGGTAAACTGTGGGACTCACAGTGACATATTACAGCTTCTATGAGGAGATATTTTCTATGCTTTGCATTTTGTTTCTGTATGGTGGAGGGTGTGCATGTGTGTGTGTGTGTGTGTGTGTGTCTGTGTGTGTGTGTGTGTCTGTGTCTCTGTGTGTGTGTGTTTTCCAAGGGAGATTGCAAGGGCAAAGGATGGATATGAGGGAATTGGGAGATTGGGAGTTCAGCAAAATTGGGTTAAATGATGTGAAATTCATGAGGAATCAATAAAAAGTCTTTTTTAAGCAATAGCAATTGATTCAGGGTAGTGTTAATATGGAGGTCAACAAAGAGATCACAGAGACAGACTTATCCCCAAACAACCTTTCACATACAAGAAAATTTGATATATGAAAACATTGATGTAGCAGATTAATGGGAAAGAGTACACATTAAAAACATTTTCTAGACAACTGAAAAATGAAATCAGAAGCCTACCTACAGAAGAACCAATTCTATTTTTCAATGTGTGGAAACATCAACAATGAARATAGAAGCTTTAACCTTTCAGAACACAGGAGGATACTTTTATAGTATTAAGGGAGGTGAAACATTTTGAATAGCCCCAATCATAAGAAGTTTCACGAATCCAACTACATCAAAAGTAAGAACATATGTTCAGGAAAGAAAGGTAAACTACAAACTTGAAAGTTATATATGTGAACATTACCCATAGGTTAGTATCAAAAACATGTCATCTGTCACATATCAATATGAAACAAAAAAATTACAGAAATAGTTAATCTCATTAGAAACTTGAAAAATTGAAAAGGAAGTGATGTTTGACACKTACTAGAATAGCAAAAATATTTTGGCAATAACAAATATGGAGAACATGTGAACCAAAAGGAAGCTCGTATACTGACTATGGCCATGTAACTTAAAAGGAAAATGGTTTGGAATTGAATAATAAAATTAACCATATATGCTCTGTAGCATGGACATTCTACTCCAATATTCTGACCCTTTAGGATGTTGATAATAACATGTGCTTATAGAAACCTGTAAAGATCTAAATTCCCAGAGTCAGAAAAAAATAAATTAACACAATGAGATAGATACAGCAAATTTAAAAGAAAAGAACAAGATACAGAATATATTTAGAATAGACAGTTCTGGCCATATTAAGTGTGTGTGTGTGTGTGTGTGTGTGTGTGTGTGTGTGTGTGTGTGTGTGTGATAGAACTACCAAAAAACAAGAAGTGATCAGTACATGAACAAGCCAGGACTGTGAATCCTTGGAAGGTAAAACAGAACTGCAGTGAAAAAGGGGTGAGAGCATAGCTTTCTCTTGTGCTAGGAATTGCTGCCTTGCATTGAATGATAGACACATCCTCTTCATAGCATCATCTTAATCATGCACATGCAGGCTGTCTACAGTCTTCTTTGTGTGTCATGCATGCCATAATAAAACATTCCAACAGACTGCCAGATGCTCCTGAGCTTAAGCTACTCCTCCATAAGATAGTTCAAGCAGGTGTTGAAGGATGAATTAGAGAGGACATTTCCCCAGGCTCTGATTTGAGGCTGAAACTTGGACATTTTGTTCTTTGAAGCTTTAATTTGTATTCTACTCTTAAAGTCATGTTAAACACCTTTTGCCAAGTTTTGTAGTCCAGGCATTTCTAAACTCTTCCACAGCCTGACACATAAATCTTACTGGTCATGATAATAAGACATGGGTATTTCTTCCTTCTTTGCCACTTCAATTAGTAAGAAGAGTGGGCTGAAGGATGTAGGAGGGCACCGATGGCTTCTGAACAGCTATTCAGGTATGCTTGTCAAATAGCACATTCAGAATTTTCCTTCTTCTCCACAGGAGCCAGTCTACGTGATGACTTGTACAAATATTTCTTTTTCCATCACTCCCATGGAGACACCATGACTGCCATGGATCCAAAGCAGATGAATGTTGCTGCTGCTGTGTGGGCTGTTGTTGCTTATGTTGTTGCAGACATGGAAGAAATGCTGCCCAGGTCCTAAGGAGAACAAGAAGAAAG
Organism: Apodemus speciosus; assembly: GCA_002335545.1. Lineage (NCBI taxonomy): Eukaryota > Metazoa > Chordata > Mammalia > Rodentia > Muridae > Apodemus > Apodemus speciosus. Next base: position 4,207 of record BDUI01053239.1, on the reverse strand, counting down.
GACCTTGTTCTCTGTAGTTGGGAATCCCCACTCTAAGTCTTCACAACACCCATCTTAATAAACAGTGTTATACACTTAATCCACAGGACACAGTTTTCTTTATACCTTCTKTTAATCATCTTTCCTTGATACTTTCTTACCTGTTTCAAGAATAAGTAATGATTCCCCACATCACACCTTAAAAATATTGTTTCCAGTTTAAAAATAAACAATAAATATTTGAAATGCTTCTGATTTTTCATTTTAATTTATGAACATTAAATTAAATGTAATGAGACCAATTTTGTGGTTTATATTATGGAAAAGAGGGAAAAATTACATAACCTTAATATTTTAAGTAGATATGTGAAGAGGAAGAGATTTGGCCACCCAGTTTGCAGATTTTATGGAATACATTTTTACATTTTATGGAATTTTCAAACTGGAAAAACAAGTTTACATTTAGAAAAATCAATACTATATATATAGTATATGTAGTATTGATATATTATATATATGTATATATATACATATATATTCTTTCAAATCTTTTAAAGATTGGTGCAGGAAACTATCAGCAGATAAATGATATTGCTATTTAACATGTCTGTTTTATATATTTCAGTTTCTCAGAGACATGTTTTACAGCTACTTTTCAGAGGTTGAAATCCAGATAGACCAAATAATATTCACAAAATTCTACAAATAAAAAAAACGATTATTACCTACTCTGTAGACAATGCTATATTATACAACACTTCATTATACAATGTTTAATATTCAATCAATCACAAGAATTACATAACACAGCAGGATATGATGGTGCACACATATAATTCCAAAAAATGAAAGTCTTAGATAGAATTATTGAGAGTTCAAGGCCAACCTGGGCTTCACCAAAAGCAAAAAAGGAAAAAGTAAAACAAAACAAACAAAAAACAACACAACAAAAACTCATGAAACACAAAAGGTCAAAAGAAATTATTGTCAAGGGATAAAACAAAAGAGTTTAACATATTAATCATAGATATGTTAATATGTTGAGAATTTGATATAAATAATGGAATTCCCAAAAGAACAGAAGTGAATTACACCAAGAGGATATAATAGAAATTACAAAATAGTAAAATTAAATTACTAAAATTACAAAGTCAGGAGGTTTGGAAGGCATTTTATTTTTTATTTTTATTTTATTTTTTTATTTTTTTTTTATTTTTTTTTATTTTATTTTTAGGTTCATTGCTCAGCAAAAGACTGAGACTGAACAAGTCCAGTAAAAGAATAGAAGAATTTGAATATAGGTCAGTAAAATTATCTAAACTGAAATAGTAAAATAATAAAGACAAAAAATATCAGAATGGACATGTAAAAACTATGACATATCAAAATGTCTAACACATTGTAATGTAATTGAATTGTCAGAAAGATAAAATAGAGCATCCATCTTATCAATGGTCATAAAGAATTAAAAGTATTGAAGGGCAGAATAGGAACCTCTTTTGCTGGTGAAGTAGGGACTGAGTGAGGGAAAGAGGAGTCAGAAGGAAAAAAGACACCAGGAGTGAAGGAGGAATTTTCCTCATGAGAATGAAGGCTCTAGGAGGTACATGACTGAGAAGGGAGATATGCAAATAAACACAGAAAGCACAGGAGGCCTGAAGCCTTGTCTGCATCTCCATCTGGGAACCTATCAGGCCTACACTGTCTGGGCATGGGCCTTTTGCACCAGAGGTCTGCACTCACAGCTTTAATGTTCCCTGTGCTCTTTCTGGCCTGAGAGATCAACCTTACTAGAGGAGTCTAGAGGAGGTAGGTTGGACAGTTTGAATGAGTACAGAATGTTGAAAAGGCTGGAAAATGAATGTGTTAGAATCACTGCTCAGAGATACAAGGAGGAAAGTGGCAGTTGGAAATAAAGAAAAGGGCCTTCATGATCTTCTTCTCAGAATGGTGTGCATATACATGCTAACTGCTAAGATCTATCAACAAGGCAGCATTAGAGCCCAGCATGTACCATTGGGTACCCATCGAAATAGGATGTTAAAAGTGAAATTCTTGAGCCTCTGCCTTCTTGGCTCCCAGACAGACCTTGGCTCCCTGACAGTCAACAACAGGTACAAAAAGATATCCTGAGTTTAACATCACTCTGGACAGAGCCCACCAGGCTTCTGCCTGCACCAAGGCCTGGGCAGCTCTGTGGGTTGTCTCTGTGCCAGACTTGTCAGGAGATATTCGCCCTGAAGAGTGATTGGCATGTGGAAGGGGTCACCACAGACCACTATCTTGGCTCCAGGATGGACAAGACAGGAAACACCAGGTACAAAGAAACAACCCGAGTATAACATTGCTTGGAGCAGGGCAGACCAGGGCTCCAAGGGCACCCAATAGTAGGGCAGCCCATCAGCAATCTGTACCAGGGAAAACACAGTCATGCAGAGGTACAGAAATAGCCTTAGAGGCTCACAGGATGTTCAAGCACCAGCCAGTGGCAACAGGACCAACTAACACTGGAGATAACCAGATGGCAAAAGGAAAACATAGGAATGTTACTAACAAAAATCAAGGCAATATGGCAGCAGCCAAACCTAATTCTCCAACTGCAGCAAGTCCTGGATACCCCAACACACCAGAACCACAAGATTTGGATTTAAAATCACATATCATGATGCTGTTAGAGGATTACAAGAAGGACAAAAATAAATCTCTTAAAGAAATACAGGAGAACATGAATCAAAAGGAAGAAGCCCTTACAAAGAAAACACACACACACACTCACACACACACACACACAAACATTTAAAGAAATTCAGGGGACTATGGGTAAACAGATATAAGCCAATAAGGATGAAATGCAAAAATTGCTTAAAGAAATTCAGAACTTGGGTCAACAGGAAGAAGTCATGAAAGGAAAAACAAAAATCTCTTAAAGAATTGCAGGAAAACACAAACAAACAAGTGAAGGAACTGAAAAAAAACATCCAGGATCTAAAAATAGGAGTAGAAACAACTAAGAACACACAAATGGATACAACTTTGGAGACAGAAAATGTTGGGAAGAAATCAGGGGTCATAGATGCAAATATCAACAACAGAATACAAGAGATAGAAGAAAGAATCTCAGATGTCAAAGATACCATWGAAAGCATGGACTCAAAAGTCAAAGAAAAAGCAAACTGCGAAAAGCTTGTAACCCAAAACATCCAGGAAATCCAGGAAGTGAGAAGAAGACTAACCCTAAGGATTACAGGTATAGATGAGATTTACAACTTAAAGGATCAGCAAAAATATTCAAAAAAATTCTGGAAGAAAACTTCCCTAACCTAAAGAGAGGGTTGTCAATGAACATAAAAGAAGACTACAGAACTCCAAACAGAATGGACCAAAACATAAATACCTCCAGTGACAAAATAATCAAAATGCCAAATGTACTAAACAAAGAAAGAATATTAAAGGCAGTAAGAGAAAAAGGACAAGTAACATATAAAGGAAGACCTATCAGAATTACACGAGACTTCTCACCAGAGACCAAGTAAGTTAGAAGATCCTGGGCAGATCTCATACAGACTCTAAAAGAATAAAAATGCCAGCCAAGACTACTTTACCCAGCAAAACTCTCAATCACCATATATGGAAAAACAAAGATATTTCATGATAAAACCTAATTTATACAATATCTTTCCACAAACTCAGCCCTACAAAGGAAAATAGGTGGAAAAAGCAAAATAGAAACATTCTTTCATCAAACCCAAAAGAAGATAACCACTCAAACATAAACATAACATCAAAAATAACAGGAAGTAATAATCACTATTCCTTAATATCTCTTAACATCAAAGAACTCAATTCCCCAATAAAAAGACATAGAGTAATAGAMTGGATACATAAACAGGACCCTACATTTTGCTGCATACAGGAAACACACCTTTGTGTCAAAGACAAACACTACCTTACAGTAAAAGGCTGGAAAACAATTTTACAAGAAAATAGCCTCAGGAAAAAAGCCAGAGTAGCCATTCTAATATCARATAAAACTGACTTTCAACCTAAAGTCATCAAAAGAGACACGGAAGGACACGTCTTACTAGTCAAAGGAAAAATCCACCAAGAAGAACTCTCAATTCTGAACGTATATGCTCCAAATGCAAGGGCACCCTCATTCATAAAAGAAACTTTACTAAAGCTCAAAGCACACATTGCACCTAACACAATAATTATGGGTGACTTTAAC
>BDUI01053116.1:5702-16296 GCA_002335545.1 Apodemus speciosus | reverse complement strand
TGTGTGTGTGTGTGTGTGTGTGTGTGTGTGTTTATGTACCAAGAACCAAATTACAGGAAACATCTGCCCTATCTATTTTGTATTGCTCATATTTACAATATGTTATATAAATCCAATAAGAAGGGTATTTGTTCTGAGACCTTTGGCAAATGATTGAATCTCTGATAGTAGGGATTTCAGGAAAGAATTTGGATTTGAATAAGATCATTCAGTACTTGCAAAACTAAAGATGAGCATCCCTTTCATTGTGTTGTGACTGACTCTGGCCCTTGTATTAGATTTTATTTCTTTGGTATTTAGATCCAACTTTGCCTTTGCAAGTTTAAATCTCTACTCACAAATCACATTGAAACAGTCAAGCCACATGGATGGAGACCATGGATTAAAAGCCCAGGTTTGTATGTCTATAGCAGAGCCTGTCTATGGTACTCTCTGTTTGCTTTGCTACAGTGGTGTGAGTGATCAGAACTTTCTTAGGAGAGATAATAGATATCTGAATGATAGGACAAGGAATGGCAGCAACGGGAGTCTGAATGTGCTCCTACTTTGGTTCACAGAAGGAATCTATGTCAAGCAATACTCTGTCACATGCCTCCACTGTTAAGTTGAAATGAAAATACTATAGTTGAAGTCATTAAATAACTAGGACAGTGATTTTTTTTTTATTTTTGAAAATATTAACAAAGGCAAGGAAATATTTTATTTCCTATGATTGCCTTATGTTGGCTTGTAATCTGAGTTGAACAATTGGTCTTATTCACATCTCAACACGCTAAGGAAGGAGGGAGGAAGAAAGGGAAAAAGGGAGGGATATACAGAGGGGGAGATTGAAGGACAGATTTAAGAAGGTAGGAAATGTATGAAAGGAACATATATACAATTTAACAGAACCAGTGAGAAGATGATTTAATAAATAAATATACCTGTCAGTGAATGTCAGCCTGATATGGAGCCAAAGTTGTTCTACATGTATTTTATTTATTTTTAACCTCATTAAAGATTATAGTAATTAAACTTATTAAGAAAGAAAGCATTAGAAATATATTTTTCATCTTCAAAATCAAAGACAATCTGAATTTTTYGTGTCCAGTGTTTTCCCAGAACTCTTTTCCCACTTGGAGATGAATTAATTGGTACAAATACTTAAAGGGATGACAAGTGAGAATGCAAATTCATTGACTAGCATGCTGAAGAAAAACAATACAAAGAAAGCTCTCCTGCGACTGGTCATTCACATCTATAGAAGTAACAAGAGCTACCTTAAACAAGTTCCATGTGATCAGCTGTAACATATCACACTTTCCGTTTACATGCTCATTAAGGTAAGCAAAAATTATTAATACATTCCATAAATTCACAAAAAGAAACATTCTTATGAAAACTCTTACTATACAATTAGATTAAGAAACTAATAAAAATTATAATTAACAACTCATTTAAAAAAATTTCCCCTCAAATTAAGAAGGATGGATCTTACCTAAGTTGTCTCAAACATGCAGAGATAACAAACAGCATGTAGACTGTTTGGAAGCACGCAGTGCATGCATATCAGTTGCCATAATGGTTATTGTTTTCAACTGAACAACATTTAGCATTATATTGTCGATAAGCCCCTGTGCATATTTGTGGAAGATTATGTGGGTTATATCATATAGGTGAAAGTATCTGGGCATTGTAGATGGAATTCTTTCAGGACTGTGATAATCCTGGACTCTATACATGAAGAAACACAACTGAGGAGCAATATACACTTGTTGCTGGACAACACTTTCCCCCTCCGTCCTTGTCCTACTTCCTTACTTCTTCCTTCTCCCCTTCTCAGACACACACACACACACACACACACACACACACACACACACACACACACACACGGTGTTTCTATAGAGATAGGTTTAATTTAAATCAATTTATAATTAAAATAAAATTAGATGACTTCCTGCCCTTCCCTGTCATCCATCCCACCCTTTCCAAACCCCAGTCTGACTTTATTATTGCTGTTACATAGTTATAAACATATAAATGGCATCTATTGATCCCCTTTAGTTTGCCTTGCTTGTATATGATTTCTGGAGTGGCTGACCACTTTGTATTTGAAAACCAGTTAGGGGGTTCATCCCGGGGACTGGACAATTCTTCCCTTACCTGCTGTCAATAATTCCATGTGGCATTTTTTTTTTGTCTAAGGCTGGGACCCTATTAGATTCCTAACATCTGCATTAGAATGTCTGTTGATATTGTAGTCATCAAGTATCATTTAAGTAGCTATATTGTTGAAGAATCACATATGATACTTCTCATCATTTCTAGAAGACAGGTTCTCTATTTTGCTATTGTGGATACAGTGTAACCTACAAGCCACTGATGCTGGGACTTCCATGCAATGATAGACAACACCTAGAATTATGAGTCAAAATAAAACCGTCTTTTCTTAAGTTTACACTTCTTTGAATATTTCTTTACAACAGAATATGGAATGAAGACAGTGACATGTTCCTAATAACAATAAAACTTTTGTAAACCATGTTATATCATGAAAACCTAGACATTAACAGTTGCTAATTCCAGAAAATTTGAAGGAACTAACTTCATTCATGGGCTAAATTTTAAATTTTTGTTCTGTATTTAAATTATGTGTATTTGTGTTGGGGTGGCAGTGGGAATTGTACATAACTGCAGTGGCCAGAAGGCCAGAAAAAAAAAAGCTACAGAATATTTGGAGCTTAAGTTATAGTGGCTGTAGTCTCCAGAATTTGCTGTTTGGAACAAAACTCTGATCCCTTGAGAAAGAAATCTGAGGGGGATGAAGGACTGAAGGAGCCAGAGGGGTTGAGACACCACTAGAAAACCTACAGATTCAACTACTCTGGCTCTATATGGGCTCATAGAGTCTGAAGTGCCAACCAGAAAACATGCATGGGACAGAAATAGGCCCTCTGCACATATGTAACAGTTAGGCAGCTGGGTCTTCATATGGGACTCCTAAAGTGGGATCAGGGGCTATCTCTGACTACATTGCATGCCTTTAGACACCATTCGCCTAACTGGGATGTTTTGTCTAGCTACAACAGGGGAAGATGCAACTAGTCTTTCTGTAACTTGATTTGCCAAGTAGGGGTGGTATGTATGGAAGGCCTCCCTTTCTCTGAGAAGGTGAGAATGGTAGACTGGGAGGAAAAGGAAGGGGAGAGGGAGGGACTGGAAGGGGACGAGGGAGTGGCAACTGAGATCAGGATGTAAAGTAAATAACTTAGTTGAGAGAGGAGGCAGGGAGCTATGCTCTTAACTGCAGAGCAGAGCTATCTTTCCAGCCTCAGGAGATAAAATTTAAAAATRAGTTACTACTTAAATTTAGCAGTGGAATATTTCAAACCAAACATTTTAAGCCTACATATACATCAACACAAATCAAATGATTAATGCATAATCTTACATATGTTGGTCCTGCTGATGAAGGACATTGAGCGCTAAAATTAATTTGTTCCATAATAATGCAGTCTTGGGGGAATCAGAGAAAACAAGAAGAAACAAGAATGAGCTGTCATAAAAATGAACAGCTATTAAGGCATGCTGATATATGCCAGTAATCCCAGGCACTTGAGAGGCAGAGAGGAGGAGTTTTGAGTTAAAGGTCACCCTGAGCTATATTACTTATTAGCTAGAATCTATTTCAAGAGAAACAAAACAATTCAAAGAAATAATTGCTAATTATGGAAAACAGCTTTCATGGTTAAAGATAAAACTGCATATACCTATACATACATATATAGGTATATATACATATATATAAATATGCATATATGTATGTATACATAAATATATGTTAATTTTAAAATTAATAAACCAATGCACGCAATTCAGTTCAACTAGATTGAGAAGAAAAAACAGTATATAGAATTGAACTTCATGTGAGATTCATCTTTGAAAGCACTTTTTATTTAAACTACCTACTTCAGCAGAATAAATTTGTGACCTGAAAATTAAGTGTTAGGGTTCTTTCATTGAAGATTACCAATCCAAAGGTGGCCTGATCTCCTGTTCATAAGAAATCTTCAGCTCAGCCATTTTCTGTAGTTTATATAAATGAGTGTAGGTAATCTTATGGAGCCCATTAAACTTTTATAAATATCAAGACATTGTTACATATAATAGAATGGTGTGAAACGATATATTAATTTATTTTAACTAAACTTGTTTACTGCTTTTTAAGAAAGGACTTGCCAGTGCATTGTTTGCTTCCCTAACTGTACTAATGGTGAAGCTGGGTAGAAACTCTTAAGTAGAGAGTATACGTGGTTGTAAGTGAGCTCTGCCRCAATTTGTATTTATTAAAAGTAAACCCTTATGCTGGAACTCATCGTGTTTATTATAAATCTTTGAAGTTGCTATTCTCAAAACCTATGAGGCAAAAAGTTTTTCAGTACTGTCATGGTTTCCAGTATTAGTGCCCTTACTTCTTTGAGTTAAATGATTTTATTTGTCTTAATTCGAGGAAACAATTAATTTAACATTACAGAAAAGAAATGTTTTAATAAAAAATGAACTTATGGCAAAAAAAWAATCTGTGTATTGGAATAAATGGGAATGTTCATTCTTGAATTCCTTATGAGATTCCACAGGAGAAAAAGGAGGGAAAACCCCCTGGTCATGGAGGGAATAAGGTGATGTGAGATCTGACAGTCAGGAGAAGGAGAGAAGTGTGCTTTCACTAACAGGCAAGTCACGGAAGTATTTCCTTGTGCGTCACTGCTGTGTGAACGTGGTCAGGGGACACTGTGTACGGTACATGGAACTGAAACCATGCTTGTTGGTGATGGCATATCACCACAGCATTCAACGCTTTGCACAGCACCTTGGCCCTTACTGTGACTGATCTCATTCTCTTTCGGGTTTTTCTAAGTATGGACTCCCCTGGCTATCTTAATATGGTATCTATTACCATGCCTCCCATTTCTAATAACTGGGTACATTTGTTAATGCCCTATATGGACCATCAACAATGTGAAAGTAAAAATACGTGTGTGTGTGTGTGTGTGTGTGTTGTGTGTTCAAATCTTCTCTAACCATCTAGCAATTAAGCTTGTAACGCTTCTTCAGAACTTCCAAGACTGTCTTTCATAAAGGAGATTGCTGTATTGTCTCTCTCATAGCATTTAACTTTTTACCTTGGCATATTTCTAATATGTATCTTATGTAGAGAGGTTGGCCAACACGCTCTTGCTTTAGAAGCCAAAACCAAGGTATTCCGTGCCTGGCTTTATCACTCTCCACTTCACTCTCTTGAGATGGTGAAGACTGGGGGCCAGAAAGACCAATCACTCATCCTGCATTTCTTCTTGTCCCAGTATACAGACTATAAATGCATGTGGCCGCAGACAACCCTTTAGGTGGATGCTGGCGATTTGAACGCTGGTTGCCATATATTCTTTTTTCTCCAGTCCTATGAATTGAACTCAAGGCCTTGAATAAAACAGACTCTCTACCTCTGAGCTCCATTCTCAGCCAGGCCTACTTGCAAAGCAAGTCTTCTTACTCACGGAGTGACTTCCCCAGCCCAAACTCTTCTATTTTTTATTACAGACATTTATTACATGCATTAAAATAGACATTTTATTTATATGAATAGTTTATAATGAGCATTATTAAAATGTGTATTCATTTATTTGTGTTTGATATATAGATACGTACACATGTGTATGCATACCATGCCATGCATGTGGAACTAGAGTTTAAACTAAAGGACCTGGTTCTGTCCCTCAACCATATGAGTTCCTATGTTTTCAGGCTTAGTGGAATCATTATGCACTGAGCTATTCACCAGACCACATTTTTCTACTGAATTACAGTATTTTAACCTCTCAATTGCTCAATTAATTGCTCTGGAATACACCTAACTGTACTTAAATAAAATGGAAAGGTTGTCCCTATTTGCTGCTTACTTTTCTACCCTTCAGACAAACACACTGCATGAACGTGGGTGAATTTAAGTTATTATTACAGTTTTAAAATGTTAAATGATGGTAGAAAATAAACATTAATTTATTATCCAGGTCATAGTTCTGTGTCCACTTCTATAATAAACACCATTAAGGTTGACTACCAAGCAAACAAAACAAAATAAGACAAAAACAAACCAACCAACCAAAAATATCATCAATTTTAAAAAGAATTCAAGAGATCAGTCTTAAGACATTCAAAATTTTTGGAAAGCATGTTCAAGTCTTTTTTCAGTAAACAAAGAGAGCAACTGCTAATTATGAGCTTGATATAGTTTATAATCACAATAATGAACCAAGGGTGTTTATTTTAAAGTATAAAAGTACATTTAAGGTATTTATTCAGTCTATTCATTGAATAAATGAAGATTCAAAGAACCAAAAAGAGCAATGATTTTCAATAATTAAAAAAATCAATAATGGTTAAACATTGATTATTCCAAGAACAAATTAAAGTAACTTTANTCTAACCATCTAGCAATTAAGCTTGTAACGCTTCTTCAGAACTTCCAAGACTGTCTTTCATAAAGGAGATTGCTGTATTGTCTCTCTCATAGCATTTAACTTTTTACCTTGGCATATTTCTAATATGTATCTTATGTAGAGAGGTTGGCCAACACGCTCTTGCTTTAGAAGCCAAAACCAAGGTATTCCGTGCCTGGCTTTATCACTCTCCACTTCACTCTCTTGAGATGGTGAAGACTGGGGGCCAGAAAGACCAATCACTCATCCTGCATTTCTTCTTGTCCCAGTATACAGACTATAAATGCATGTGGCCGCAGACAACCCTTTAGGTGGATGCTGGCGATTTGAACGCTGGTTGCCATATATTCTTTTTTCTCCAGTCCTATGAATTGAACTCAAGGCCTTGAATAAAACAGACTCTCTACCTCTGAGCTCCATTCTCAGCCAGGCCTACTTGCAAAGCAAGTCTTCTTACTCACGGAGTGACTTCCCCAGCCCAAACTCTTCTATTTTTTATTACAGACATTTATTACATGCATTAAAATAGACATTTTATTTATATGAATAGTTTATAATGAGCATTATTAAAATGTGTATTCATTTATTTGTGTTTGATATATAGATACGTACACATGTGTATGCATACCATGCCATGCATGTGGAACTAGAGTTTAAACTAAAGGACCTGGTTCTGTCCCTCAACCATATGAGTTCCTATGTTTTCAGGCTTAGTGGAATCATTATGCACTGAGCTATTCACCAGACCACATTTTTCTACTGAATTACAGTATTTTAACCTCTCAATTGCTCAATTAATTGCTCTGGAATACACCTAACTGTACTTAAATAAAATGGAAAGGTTGTCCCTATTTGCTGCTTACTTTTCTACCCTTCAGACAAACACACTGCATGAACGTGGGTGAATTTAAGTTATTATTACAGTTTTAAAATGTTAAATGATGGTAGAAAATAAACATTAATTTATTATCCAGGTCATAGTTCTGTGTCCACTTCTATAATAAACACCATTAAGGTTGACTACCAAGCAAACAAAACAAAATAAGACAAAAACAAACCAACCAACCAAAAATATCATCAATTTTAAAAAGAATTCAAGAGATCAGTCTTAAGACATTCAAAATTTTTGGAAAGCATGTTCAAGTCTTTTTTCAGTAAACAAAGAGAGCAACTGCTAATTATGAGCTTGATATAGTTTATAATCACAATAATGAACCAAGGGTGTTTATTTTAAAGTATAAAAGTACATTTAAGGTATTTATTCAGTCTATTCATTGAATAAATGAAGATTCAAAGAACCAAAAAGAGCAATGATTTTCAATAATTAAAAAAATCAATAATGGTTAAACATTGATTATTCCAAGAACAAATTAAAGTAACTTTAMATTGAAACTCAMAAACCATCCTTCCATGTTTTGAAGTGAAAGAATTTAACCCAGCATTGAGTAGTGTTAGGAACTTCGATATGAAGAAAATTTGATTCCATTCACTAGATTTATGTAAACTAAAGTGAAAATGCCTAAATTCAATGCAAATAGGTCAAGCAAAATTAGAAGATAATGCCATTTCAAATAGTAGCCACCATAATCTTATTTGTTCTCATGATAAAATAAAAGATTAGGTTGATAGACCAATCCATGGGGAAATTAGACAAACTAGTACAAATTTACTCATTGTTAATTAAAGAATTGTGAGATGTAGTCTTGTTTTGAAACTTCATGTATAAGTGCTGATGACAGTTATTCTCCAAATCTCTCCCCTATTACACTGTAGAGATATTATAATACTAGGTTTTGGAGGGATGGGTGTAATTTTAACGACATTGTCAACTGCAAGCATACAATTCATGAAGACTCACACTAGACAGAAGTGCACACTGTCTGTTCAAAACTTAGAAGATAATCTTGATTTTAAAAAGCAAGCGTATAATTCACCGTTCTAGGATAGCCTCTATCATCTCTTACTGAGTTACCCAGCAGAGAATGAAGCAGCTATTCCAATGAGCTCTACTCTGAGAAATGAGCCATCAAATATCTGTCATCCCCATTAGTTTGAAATACTTCTTACAAGTTGTCATTTCTCTTAAGTTTCTGAGGGAGAAATCTTACACACTAACTGTCCTTTCTCCTCACACACAAAAATAAGAATGAAAGGATACAAGATTAAAAAAAAACAGTGGCTATGATCCAACCTACAAAAATATATAGCTCTGTCTGGCAACTACAAATCATAATTCAGGGCATGAAATCCAAAGCCTGTTCTATTCCTTTGTATACACTTTTGCATCCATTTTTCTCACTAAACATAAATCATATATATATATATATATATGAACCAAAGGGGAAAGTATATTATTTAATCATTTTAGGATACAAACATAAAGTGGGAAAGGGGGTCTTTGTGTGAATCATGTAATTCACTTGCTTTAAAAATGTTTGCATACAACATTTTTGTTTATAGGATATTTCTATTTCTTAATCTGTAATGGTATGAAACACCTTTTCAAGGATGAATGACAGCGGAGCTATTAGACCAACTGCATGTGACACAGGAAACAATGCTTTACACTCGATACAATTTGCTTCCTAGTTTAAGCTTCCCAAAGGCGAGCATGGCCCAGAGAATCCCTTTGACAAGAAGAAGCAACTGTACCCAAAACAATTGAAGAGATTATGTCTACGACCCAAAGTAATCAGTTTTCCTTCAATATCTTGTCATTTCTCGGCACAGCACGAAATGAAAAAAGGAAGCAGTGTCTTGAAGAATGAAGTGTGGAAACCTACTGCGGAGGGGACCTGAAAGGAACTAAATATATTTGTGGCAGAATTAATTCCAACACCCAGGAGGAAGCTGCTAATACATTAGAGTGAGCTGTCAAGTGAAACGGGAATTTTTTCCCATGCATTTTCTAATGAGTTTTAATACACCCCCAGTATTTATTTTAAGACATTCTGCTTGTCAAGGTGGAACGTCTGTTCTCATTTTCAGATAATTGACTAGTTGGGGGGAAAAGCTTTACTCCATTTCAAAATATTAATAAAATAGTCCACTTCAAACACAATTCCCTTTATCCTGAAGGCACCTCATTAATTTCCTTTCAAAGAGGACTGAGGTAGGGAAGGCCCAGTGSAAGATGGTGCCTTATTAGATACTTTTGCTTTCATTCTGACTCACAATTTACATTCATAGCATCTCTTGTTCTATGATCCAGATATTGGATGTTTCAAAGTATAGACGCTTCCCAATCCTTGAGGCTTATGTCAGTTCATATGTCCTGTGTCTGTGACATTAAACAAATGACATCAGCTCAGCGTTTGCCAAATACGCTCTGCTGCTAAGGATTTTCCTTAAGCCTTGTAAAAAGTTTGTCTTTGGTTCATTAGAGATCAAATTCAGGAAGCATGTGTCCCATTTTAGTGCAAATTTAATTTAAGTCAAATGTCTATAATAATCTAAATTATTAGTTAAGGGGAGGGAATCAGTGTAATTGAATTTGCATCAAAAGTTTAAGAAATGCTATTAAAATATTTTTTGACTCAGTATCATATATGTTTACCATCAAAGCAAAAATATATGCTTTAAAGTGCTTGCTAATTAACATTGTGACTACATAGAATTTTGAAACTATGATTTGATAATACAATGCCAACTTCAATTATAGTTTGCAATTTAAAGGATATTGAGAAGTTTAATAAGTTCAACAAGATATTTTCAAATACCATTTTATTATTTGATTTTCACATATTCATTTACCAGACTGAAATATTGGATTTCTCTGCTGTGTAAACACTAATRACACTTCAATTTGAGTGTAAACAATCCATTAATATCTAATCAATTCAGAGCAATTTATGAATGATTGTTATGCTGAAAGAATACCTATGAATTTATTATATAATTCATCACATTCAATTTTAAAATCCCTCAACAATCAACATCTGCCTAATCACTACTAGGTAAGAAATACTTCTGAAATTTCACTTCACAGTTACCCTTGATGGTTTTCAATTTAAAATTTTGTGTGTTTAAAATCTAAAAGGATATAATAACATGCAACCCAGTATAAATTTTTAAATTTAGACTGTTTCTCATTAGATTTTAGCTTTCACATTAAC